>VOMN01017055.1:0-38701 GCA_014899125.1 Orchestia grillus
GCTCCCCTCGTGTTCACGTGGAGTGCCTTGGCCTGCTGGTTATGTCACTCAATATTCGCACGAAATGTTCTGATTCCTGAAGGAGCTAAAACCGTCTCAAACTGTGCCGGTTTGTCGGGGACATTTCCAAGAACTGATGAAATCAGCGCGTCTCCCTAACAGAGTTAAGTATTAGCATGGTCGCTCCTTCCGAGCTCGGTTTCAACGCACTGACGTGGTTTCTGATATTGTTGCACCATTGGTCACTGTAAGCCACGCTGGAATTTACATTTCAACAAGTGCAACGGTCTCACAGAAGGCTAAGTATCGCGACAGGGTGTGGCGAAACGCGAACTTTCTTTCACAGCCGCTCATAACCATTCTTTAATAACGTGTCTAAGAATAAACGTTTGGGAATTTTTTCCGGTCTCCAGATTGCCAGATTTGCCAAGATGCTGCCAATTTCGTCCTCCATCGCCACTGCGCCTCCCTCGTCTCTCACGAGAATTCCGTGGAAATTCTGCATGGCATTCCAACAGCCGACGAATTCAAGGCCACAAAAGAATTCAAATTTTTTCCGCTGTGCTCATTCAATGATGAATTTTTCATCCGTCCTAGTATGCTGGGAACGTAGAGCTTAAGGCGCTTCTAGGGTTTTATAATTTCATGCCACACGGCAGCTTGCGCCAATTTCGGCATCGTAATTAGACGGCTACTGAGGGCAGAACTCCGGCTTGAGTTCTTTTTTGATCTCCAGCGAGGCTTTGGAGCTCGTCCCTGCCACCGAGTTGCGTCCCAAAATGATTCGTCAAAAAGATGATTGCAGCCGAGTGCGAAATCTTCGTTACAGGCACGCAAGAAGGGTCTCGAAATACGGAGTTTTCCAGAGGAATAACTTTGAAATGTTTGGTAAAAGTCCATCAAAACATGTGGACGCACTCAGATTAGGTAAACAGCTGTGTGACGATGTATTTTGAATTCTATTTCAATTCTCAAAAGAGATTTTGTCGATCCTCTCAAGATCTTGAGTCGAACAACAGTTTGATTAGAGGTCATAAGCTTTCTTAGGATCAAATTGCTTTGTCACAAGTAGTTAGACACGTTCACGAAAATTCTTCCATCATTCCTAATTCCATTCTAATATTCGGGCAAACAGTGAACGGCAGTTAGTTTGCACATACATAAATTTTGATGGGACAACACAAACGTTCACTTCTGTTGTTGAGAATTTTATAAAAGCAATCCTATATTTCTTTATTGACTTTAGCTTTCCAGCCAAGATATCATGTATCTGATATTCAGCAAAATGCCAACATCTGCTTAGATAAGATGCATCTAACTAAAATATTAAGCTCAGTTACAGTACCTGTCTGTCTAGAAATGTTTCAACTAAGGCTCACAGATTTGACATACCTCGCTATCTTGTCATATGGATAAAGTTTTCTTGCGTATCCTCGAAAAGAATAAGAGAAAGATATCTGCGGTTCAAGGCTTTTCAGGACTCTAGTAGCACTCAGCTCGGAACATTAGGAAAAGCCAGCAATCCGTGATAGCAATAAGCCAGAGATGAACGCACCAGGGTGCCCCCAGCCCTCGCTGGACCGCCTCGCCGGACCCGCAGCCACAATGGGGCTTTGGTCCGCTGCTCAGCCCGGCCTCAGTCCCTGTTGCCGGCTCGTTCCTGGCGGGGCTGCTGGCCAAAACTTATGGTGGGAATCTGCAGCGGAATGGCGTCTTAGGAACTCGGCTTTGGATGTTCGTGTGGGCAATTCAGGCGATGGATGGACTCGACAGGCCTGCTTCATTCAACCGGTATTTCAACTCCCAACGCCCGGCAGCCACGACTTGGTCAAATAGGATTTAGATTCTTTGTTAGGTAACCGTACTGCAACATCAAGAATCCAAAGATAATCTAATAAACATCCAAGGAAAACTGTTGACTGGGACATATAGCAGCGTTGGTTTCTTGTTTATCATGCGAGCAAGTTATTCAGCGCTACCTGCCTTACTGTCACCCGGATTTCAATGCACTGCGAGCTTCAAGTTCAATTCAGCTCATTGTGCTATAATTCATCTATATGAATATATCTGCAAAACGTTCTTTCGGTGAAAAGCCTTCACAGAACCACACAAATCTTCTCAGTTGAAGTGCGAGCACTGCTGAAAATTACGACAGAACGCAACAACGCTGTTATGCTGCTCGTGTCATTGAATTTGTCATTTCTTTCGTCATCATTTTCATAAGATTCAAGAGACGTCGCTCAGCAAATCTGGGGCGGTTTTCACTACCTTTGATGTATAAATGCAATGCCTCGATAGTTTGCAACTCATGTCTTTCTTGAGATCTTTTGGTACATATTCACCACAGCTGTCTGAATGATTTCCGATTTGTACAAGTTACTACTTGCATAGTATGATACGAGATGTAGACTTCAATTGCATTTCGTTCAATAAATAATTTTGTAGAGAAACAAAATGTATAAAAAAATGTTTTCTGGCATAAAATGTGTGTTTGTTGAATCGATATATTTTTTATACGTATAAGTTATCACAAAGCTAAGGAAAATATCGTTACTAATAATTAGCTATCATTAACTTTTCCTTAACCTACAAGCAAGGAAGATTGAGGCTTCAATCTTTCTCACTTTAACGAATTCCCGTGTTTACGAAAGTTTATATTGTTTAATTCTCTTTATCAGACTTTGCCTCAATTTCCTGACAGCCACATCAGATGCACGAGAGCAAAGCCAGGACTAAATAATACAATATGAGCCAAAAAACAGTCTCCCAATTTTAGCACACTGATCACCCACAAACCATCAATCGTAGGCAGATTGGCGTGGTCTTGCGAAAATTGTTGTACAGAGCTGGCTAGGCTACGCACTGCGAGGCTTCTCTGCTACGACAATTTTCAATGCCATTAGTGGTCAACACTTCTGGTATAATGCCTCCGGAACGCTTCGAGAGCGTTTTCATTGGCAGTGGGTGCGGGAGAAAGGTTTTGCTTGCGTTCATTTTTTCCATAAGACACAATGATTATTTTGACTGTAAACTTTCACTTGTCATACATATCAGTCTTCATTTATTCCCTTGGTGTTATTCATTTGAATTATTTCTATGTTGCACAGTATTATATGTTTACAAAAACAAATTTCAAATGAAACAAACTATATATTTTTGACAGTTTCTACATCATTAATGAATTAAGTTATTTTTATTGATTTGGTAACTCCTGTGAAGCTGTTTTGAACGAATCTCTTTCACGCTACCCGCTAAATTCGGCATTAGAATTTTCATGGCAACCCATTCAGATGTGTGTTGTGCCGACGTTCAATGCGAGGGCGGCTGGCAGCGTTCGGATTAGACATGAACAGTCCTTCTCCGTAATGGGACCCAGACTCTTCAACTCTCTGCCCAGAGATCTGAGAGAATGCGATGGTTCCCTGAACGTCTCCAAGAAGAAGATGGATAACTTTTTACAAACTATCCCTGATAGGCCGCCCTTGCCTCACTACCATCAAACGGCAAAGGGAAACGGTCTCATTCAACAGCTCGCGGATATGCGAAGGGACACCTTGCATACAAACCGGTGGCACTCCAGTGTGGCCAGGGCATAGAGGCCCAAACATTTTCATGATATTTAAGATATTCAAGACCAATTCTCCTGACCGCAGGCAACCGTTTTTGGCAGCTGTCGAATTTCTGGTCTCAGAAATCAGTCAATGTTCGCCCCCAAGCTGGGCAAGGCAGCCTGCGACCTCTGCAGCGCTCTCAGTGCTGACACTCAGTGACATCGTGCACCGTGATTTTGCTCCCCCGCTGGTTCACAGGCGTTCTTTCCCAACTCCTCTTGTTACAGTACAGTAGAAAATGCCCATTATCCTTACGAGCCCTTGCTGTTGTATTATTCATGTGTTAAATTTATTGCTGGTGGTGTCATGGAGAAAGGGAATTTTGAAAACTCAAGTAGTTCTTGCATTAAAATCCCGTGTTTATTTGCTTTGGTAGCGAAGAAAAGGAATGTTAATTATAATTTTAAACTAGGCGCACGACAAAATTGAAATTTGGTTACTTCGTATAATCTGAGGTGCTAGATGCCAGTATCTTATCGAGACTTTTAATCAAGAGATAAGTTCAAGTCACATCAAGGAGTGTAACATAATCGAGATAACTCAAGTCTCATCGAGGAGTGTAAGTTAATCGAGTAAACTCGTCTCATTGAGGAGTGTAAGTTTATCGAGATAACTCAAGTCTCATCGAGGAGTGTAAGTTAATCAGGATAGCTCAAGTCTCAACGAGGAGTGTAAGTTAATCGAGATGACTCAAGTCTCATCGAGAAGTGTAAGTTAATCGAGATGACTCAAGTCTCATTGAGGAGTGAAGTTAATCGAGACACATGTTCAAGCCCTGCAGGTAAATAACAAAATGAAGAGTCAAGTTTCGTGCTGAGAGCAGTATTCCCTCAACGCAAAAAGACAGTCTTTTGCTAAGTGAAAACAATTCGCAAAACATAAATACGTGGAAGATGGAAATGGCTTTTGATATTTAGTAGAAAAATTCTGCGTGAGACCCAGACTAAAAAACTGTTTATGCTTATGAATGCCACTGGCTATCTAAAACATACCGTCAAAATCTGTCAAAATTCCACACTTGCATGCTAGTAAAAATGTTTTGTTACTGAATTGGTTAGAGTGAGAGGAAAATTAACACATGGTTCTACTCGTTATTTTTTTGCTGATGTTTTTCACTACGTAGCTTAGTTGAGCAGTAATGATTCCCAGAATACTCGTGTTCCTAGTGAGATCTGATTAATTATGAAACGGTTATACGTAGTTCACTTCAACGGGGACAAGAAACGCTGCACGGTGTAAGATTTCCCATTGTTTATTATCGTTGCAAGTCGATGCCTTAACCTCATTATGTTAAGGCCCTGCAGAAAAGACAATGAAAGGAAAGTAATCGAGCAAAATACCTAGCATTTTTCTGTGAAAGTTTTGCATGCTTAATTTTACGCATGAACTACCTCAGCTCGCTGCTCGTTGGTGCAATCCCTTTGACTCCTAAGCTTCAAATGGAAGCCTTGACGAAATTGTGCGGATGAGGAGCGGCTACGACACCGCGCAGGAAAAATTCGTCCGCAAGGAAGGAGGGAAGGATGCGAGATTTTATTCATTGGAGCAGGCGAGGTGTGACGTGCCGCCGACAATGCCGTGCTGAGAATTTTATTCGTCTTGAAATACGGACTGGAAAATATGACGGTCTTTATGCTCCATCAGTTTATGAGGTACATTAGGTCATGTTCGACTTCATAACTTCATATGCGGAAGTCATAGGCTCTGAATGAAGTTGTTGGGTGAGAGGGCAACGGCTCGATAAGATTGTTTTTAGCTAAGATATACATAGGCGCTATAGAACTTATGTTGGGTACCGTGAGTGGAACTTTATTGATTTGCACAAAAACAAACTTCTTGTAATAGAAAGCTCGTTTTCGCCTCAAGACTCAAAACAACAGTCTGGCTTAAGCTCGCCCTGTCGATCATATATTCGGCTTCAAGAAATTGATGCTGATGTAAGACCAAATCTATTAGAATGGGAAAATAAATTTTCAATAAATAAATATTTATTTGTTCAAGAGAAATTTCATAATTTACGGAAAATCCCGAAATTTCCGAAGACCATTGAAAATTTACCTGCCCATTCTAATAAATTTGGTTCTACGTACTGTTGCATCAATATCAAGGAATCAACCTGTGAAGATAAAGTGTTGCAAAGTTATCTTTTTGATAACATTAACGCAATTTAAATTTTAGCAAAAACTGATAACAATTTTCTATTAGGAAGAGCATGAATGATATTTAAATTCTTCTAAAAAAGTTCGTTGTTTTTGAGTGACATCCCCATAGTCGGAATTCTAACTAATATTTATTTTGCTTTTCAATTATGAACCTCTGGTCATCAATAAAATACCAGGCATTTGATAACGCTCCTACCTTTTCTGAGTACTAAAGAAAAAGTTACTTTGATAATTAAAATTGTTCTTATTTAATTACAAACTCGGCACTTCATCGTAGAAAGCTATGGCAATTAGGAACTAAAATCCGATATTCCATAGACGGAAGAACAAATACCAGGGTCATTAAGGACAGGTCAAGGGGGCATTCCACTTGTTCCCAGTCTCGCCGAAAGTAAAAATTCATAAAATTCCTCGAACAATTCATGCTAAAGAAAAATGAGCGTAAAGGATCCCATACTTCCTCCATACAGGTGGGCGAAGCTCATATATCTGAAGCCGTCGAGGCTCTTGCAATTTAATTATGTACACAGCCCGCAGGCTACTAGGCCCCCGTGACTAAGCCTACGCATCTTCAGGTTTCTTTTAATGGAAAGTCCCGTAATTCGAAGAAGTGATTTGTTTTTCATTGGATTTTAGCTAATTAAACGCGAAGGCAATACCTGGGATCTTTTAACTTTTAATTACACGTTAGACGGTAAAAATGAATTGTTTTTTAACTGATGCTTGACTTTCTTGCAAAAACGAGGTAGATGGCAAGACAAAGGCAAGGCATGGACTTTCTTTCAGGGTAGATGTACGTAGATTTAACTTCTTCTACGGCTACTGTAAGATATATAAGTAAGTACACGAAGATATTGGTTTCTTAGTTTATCTCAGCTTGGAAACGAAATCTTTCTGAAGTACATAGGGGGCTATATATGAGTAAAATAACCGTGAAAGCTTCCATAGAGGCTCTACGATGGTACCCTGTAGTGTTCGGAGTAATCGTGTATTCTCTCGTACACTCGATGTCTACGAAGAAGTGAAGTCCCTCACATCGTATCGTAAGCCTCATTATTAACTTTGTGCTTCATTTTTGCTAAATTAACCAATTTGTTACGATGAAAATTCCAGGTTCTAATAACATCTACCTCAAGCAGTGACGTTCAAATTTGGAAAATAAAAGCGCACGAGACTATTGAGCCCAATGTACTCTGCTTCTTGCTGGAGAAATCATATCAGTCAATTGTCTGATTTCGTTTTCGTTTTTCGAATTTTAAAGTCAAATAAATATGTAGATGAAAGGAACTCAGCGTTGAAGAGTATTGCGATGAAAAAGTGTACAAGGAGTGAGGTCTAGCTTTGATCTTTATCGTTACATTCAATAAACCAATTTAATCACTGGTAGCTTATGATGGTAATTAACTGATTTAATCAGTGATAGCTTATGATGATAGTTAGTTTCAAAAAAAATATACCGTATAATGGTAGCAAGTTTAGTTCAAATAAAGTCGGCTTATGATAGAAGTAAATTTGATTTATTCAAAGTTATCTTGTACTGGTAGTTAGTTTAATTTAAATAAAGCTAGTATATGAGGGTGGTGTGGAACAAAAATGCAAACGTGTAAAGGCAATTAATATAATATATTTAAAATTATTTTAGGATGAGGCTAAAATATTTTCATTCATTTCAACTCATGACGGTAGTAAATTTATTTTTAATTCAATGAAGCTTATGACAGTGATTAATTTAATTGAATTTCAGGTAGCTCATGATTACAGTTAATTTAAATATAATTACAGTTAGCTTATGATTGTAGTTAATTTAATTTAATTAGAGCTTTAGTTAAAAATGGAAATTAGCCAACAATTGCAGCTCATCAAAAGTTAAGAAATTTGAATTTCATTTACTGAAAACGGAAACTTTGCAGCGGGCGCCAGAGAAAACGCGTCACAGTGTTAAGTTTTTCAAAAAGGTTACCTATAGACACCAAATAACTTCCACCGATAACGTGAGAATCTTTGGACCAGAAATCGTACAAGCATAAGAGGATGAATTCGTACAATCGAGTTTAGTTGCACATCTTCGTCAGGCTTAAATGTAAGAGAACATTGAACGGCACGACCTGCATTTTTCCCAGTGTTTTTCGAAAAAGGAAATCATAATATTAAGAATTCTAAATAAAAATTAATCGATGTGCTGGAGAACTTTACATAATCATGAAGTTGCCAAAGAAGGTGTACACAATTAGTTCTGAAAACGTTGCCCTCGGCCTGTAAAAATGAGCGATGTAAAATTGAGGGAATTTTTCCACATTTATGGTCACCCACACTAGAATTCGCTACAAAAACTACTTTCCAAACATTAAATTTATTTCTCGAGTATTAAATCACATGGGCTCATTAAGTAAATTTTATTTCTAGTGTTTTTTGCTTGAGCAATGAACTTACTTGCCGTCTAATTCTGCAGAAAGATTCATCAGAAAAATGATCATTAATTAATACGGGCAAGTGTTAAGAAAACATCATCAAAATATCAACATGCTAAAATCTCGCATTCAAAACGCTCAATAGAACTTTTCAGCATTCACTTACTTGCTTTCACTTTGATGTTACCGTTTCCCAATACAGTGATCATCGAAGATATAAAGCCACAAAGAAATCCCCTCTAACGTCAATCGCTTTGATAGAATTTTTGGGAGGTAACTTTGTTTCCAATGAAAAAGTCTCCGATTCTCATCTGGTGAATAACTCGATCAAGAGACTTCTGTAGCGATAGAAAAATGAGAATACTTTGAATGGAAGACCGAAATGTGCGAGTGAGCATAAGGGGGGCAGTGCGTTGGTTTTCTGCCTCTGAATATTGATTTGTGAGGTCATTTCGTTGTCAGTGAGCCCATCTTTGATCTAGTATTAGAAGCTTTTATTAGGGTAAGTAGTTATTCACCACAAGGAAATTTAAAATTCGCGAGAGGCAAGTTCGCCCTCAAAAATGTTTATATTTTACACGCAAAAAAATTAGTTCGTAATGTTCTATGAACTCTAGGGCTCGATGTAGGACAACACTCGAAGATAAACGGTTACTATAATTACCAGTAATTGTGTGTTATAGGTGTCGTGTCTGCCCTCAAGTTATCTCACTAGTGAGAACAGGTATAAGAGGACGAAAATTGAATAAGAATTAAAAAACGAAAAATTGACTTAATAACAGGAAAACAAATTTTTCCTCCAAGACAAAAATCTCATATCGCAAAAAGATCTATAAGAACTAAGGTATTGAACAGTCAACATATTTTTACAAACTCAAACTTTTTTCAGACCAAAATGCAGCTTTTAGGAAAGTTCGCTTATTTTTGGTCACAAAAAATACATGAGAGCGCAAAAGCGCAGCTTCAGACGCAACCCTCGAGAACAGCTCCGAGGCACAGCGGCCT
The DNA here is from genome assembly GCA_014899125.1 of Orchestia grillus. Classification (NCBI taxonomy): domain Eukaryota; kingdom Metazoa; phylum Arthropoda; class Malacostraca; order Amphipoda; family Talitridae; genus Orchestia; species Orchestia grillus. The sequence continues at coordinate 9,187 of VOMN01017055.1, forward strand.
CTGCAGTTTGGATTGGGTGCAACATTGGCCTGACTTCCTCTATTCTTCCGAGCTTTTGGCCAGTACTTCTGTACAAAGCTGTAAAGTGCTACACGGTGTTTCAAAATATAATTTCTGCATTTTCAGAGCAAAGCTCGTCTACTCACTTATAATGTGAAGCAAAATTCACCTAGGATTTGAACGAAGAACATTCACCACTCCTAAATATTTGCTCGATATTCAACTATTTCTAACGCTCGTGGACGAGTGCTGTGCGCCTACTAAATTAGTTTCACTTTTCTGCTGAGGTATCCGTAATTCTGCAATGTTTTTCTACAATGTTTGCGTAGATGTATTAAAATTTTTGATCATGGTATTCGAAAATTTTGAAATTAAATCAATTCGTGCTTCAAACATGTACGTCTTACGACGAGGACTGCCTGTACGATCCTATTCTTGTAGTGCAGTAATTTTAGAAAGGGTCTAATCAACACTTACTAGAACAGTGTTTGTTTCCAATGATATGATCCAGAATCTCGGCGTATGTTGATACCATTCTGTTGAATGTAATTGGATTGCAAATCTATTATCTCCCTGGAGATATTTCTCGTTACCCGGATGATCACCATTTTATTTCGTTCATCGGCCGGCAATGAAAACAGCTTTGAACATCTCGGCCTCATGTGTTGGTTTGAAACACCTTAAAATTCATAACACTTACGTCAATTGGCTAAATCCTTCAGAGCTGGTCGATTTCTAAAGCATTTCAGACAAACTTAAAAAGTCGTTCTGTTCGAAGACTGGCAATTAGCCGCCTCTCAGCTGGAGACGTGAAATATAATTAGCTTCGAATTTCTAACAAAATTCTCACGTTGAATGGATGGGTTAGGTGATGTACCCGACGGCGTCTCTAGTTTTAAGTGAAAACGCTTTGACTCCTGACGAGAACAAGACAATGCATCAGATGGAAGCTAATGGTCAGAGCCAATGTGTTTGTCATCAATTCTCGATATCAAACGTCGGGCCTCTAAGGAGTTAATTAAGTTAATTAATTCTGTGGAAGTCATGTGAGTTATATAACATCAATGCAGTCCGAGTGCTCATAGTGCCTGAGTAGTACAAGGAGCACTGAGGGCGCTCAGTGCTTAGCTCACGAATCGAAGGAGGCTTTCAAACCATGTAGAGCAAAAGTTTCATTGAATTTCGAGGCAAAATTCAAGTTTAATGAGAAGTTGTGAACATGCAATGATAAAATGAAGTATGCTTGAACGCTAGTGGTATGATTGATGTCAGGTTATTAGGCCTAGGTATGATAAATAAACAACAAAAGCATAAGACTTTCTCGACACATATAGATGGATTGGCTTGTTATGAATTTTTTGAAAATTATGTACGAAGACAAAATTTTAAATAATAATAGTGAAATCGATATCAACGACATTGTGCATGTTTATGCAGCTGGATATGTTAAATTGGTATATATATATATACATATATACCTGTTTTTTTTTTATATTTGCTGACCATGGGTTATATCTGAACTAATGAGAGGCACTTAGCACATTGAAATGATTTATAGCACATCAGAGAATTTGGTCGGGCAAATATTTTGAAATGAACAGAATCATTTCTAAAGCTAAAGATTTTCCTGATAGCCTTCTGATGAAAGATCAAATCAGTGCCGCAAACTGGCGTACCAAAATTACAAATCCCGTGCAACAAAACGATAGTTGTGAATTCAATGAAGATTTTACTCAACCTAACAATTTTTTTGCATCAAAATATTAACAGTACGTCGATTCCATTTCGGAGTTTTTTTTCGATTTAAATGAGCTCAAAGATTAATTTTCTACACAGGTTGTAAAAACACGAGAGCTACAATCTGACAATAGGCAGGGACACGGAAAATAAACGCCTTCTCATGAATACCCAATATTTCAAATCTCCTTAGTTTTCGAGCCGCTGAAGCTTAAAACTTAATCTAGATACCTAGTATGTCATATTTTCGTGTCTCTAAAATGTAAATTTCAAATGAAATGGTACCTTCAAATTTGGTAACATTCGACTGCTTAGTGTTTACAAATGAGTTCTCGCTTCGTCATAGTGTTGACACCGTGGCACGTCAAATGAAGTGTTGACAGTGTTGACACCGACAAATGAAGAAATGGTGGATAAGCATATGGCTTACGGTACGGCCAACGGTCGTGCTAGAGGCTCTACAAGGTTATTTCAGGAGCGTTTTCCCAATCAGTATATTTGCCCGACATCACATGTTCACGAGCTTGAATCTTGAATATCTTGAATATCTTGAAAATGTGTGGTTATTTATGCCCTGGCCACACTGGGGTGCCGCCGCTTTGTGTGCATGGTGTGCCTTTGCATATCCGCGAGCTGTTGAATGAGACCGTTTCCCTCCGCCGTCTGATGATTATGAGGCAAGGGAGGCCTATCAGGGAAACTTTGTAGAAAGTTATCCCGCTTTTTCTTGAAGACGTCCAGGGAACTATCGCATTCTCTCAGATCTCTAGGCAGAGAGTTAAACATACATTGTCACCTACGAAAACAAAATAAAATTACTCCATTGTCCAAAAGTTTGGTTTATGACTTTATTTTGTGCAAGGAAGCTTCAAAGCGAACAAGAGCGGTTCTAGTCGGCCTCCTGACGCAGTTGAGGACGACGCGCCGCAGTATTTCTTTGGCAGGCCTCATGCTAGCACCCAAGCTACAGCATTGACGACGTATGACGTGTTTTCAATGGAAAACATCATCTATACCATTTTTAGAATGTTCAGGTTCTGCTCCCGACCGACTACATCCTTTGTGTACAGTTTGCACGTTGGTGCCTAAGGCCAAAAAAATTCGATGAAAATTTCTTGAACCATGTTCCGTTCACCGACGATACCACTTTTACACTCAACGGAACGTTCAACACACGTAACTTGCATAGCCGGGGAGAGAATAACCCTCATGAAGTTCTTCAGTTCAGCTGCCAACTTCGCTCTCGTGTCACTGTGAGGGCTGGTATAGTCGGCGACCATCTAATTGGACCTCATCAGATACCGTCTCCTGTAAAAGAACCAGTTTGTGTCAGGTTTCTGAGGGACATGTTGCCTGAACTGTGCTGAAGGATGTGCCGCTAGCGAATACCGAATGGGGTTCTAGCATGACGGAGCTCCGGCCCATCTTGACATCGATGCTCGCCAATATCTGAAGGACGCCTTTCTAAATGGGTGGATAGGACGTAATGGAATAGTGACATGGCCTGCAAGATCTCTAGACACGAGGTTTTTTCAATTTTGTTCGTTGTGGTCACATGAAATCATTGATTTACGAAACATAAGAAATCAGAGATAAATCTTGTTGCAAGAATATAGGTCGCGGAATTTAGCATTGCAGAAGAACCAAGACTTTTGCATCGCGTCCAACAATCCATTCGGAAGAGGTACCAGACTAGCATTGATGCAGGGCAGACGTTACAATCAGTTACTGTGAAGTTCGTTTGATAAAATATCTGTTTCTTTGACATTCGTTTATTTATCGTTATGACATTTCTCAGAGAAGAAAATGTTACTAACTGGGCGACAATGTTAAATTTTCAACCTCAGTGCCTTGAAATCTATGGAGTTTCAAAATAAGATCGAGGACAAAGAAATGGTCACCTGATACTAATGCATGAGCACGAATAGTGGGGGCAATTCTGTGTGGCACTGAGTCTACAAGTGTCCTAATGTACATCTGGTTGATTTTAAGCCACTCTTGCATCAACAGATCTCGTAGTGCAGTCACAGTAAATGGACGATCTTTTCGACGTCTAACTTGTCATTTTAGATGGTCCTACAAATTTTCTGTTGGGCTTATGTTTGGCGACTTAACTGGCTAATCTAAATGCCTGTAATATATTGAATGACTGTCTTGTTACTTATTGACAGTTCTAGCTCAATGCACTTGGCAGTTGTCATCATGAAAGATTGGCAAGCGACATGCTGAAGGATGTGCCGACATGCTGACATGCTGAAGGATGTGACTTCATTCAGACATTATGGCAATTTCAAAATTTTGTTTTTTAAACAGCGCAAAGTAGCGACGCTGGTGCAGTGTCATGGATGCCTCAACTAAAACACCCACTTCTGTGTAGTTGAAATGACTCCAGAGCATGCAGACCTTCGTCTTCCTTCTTATAGCCCTTTCACACAAGCTTCCTAGAGGTCACGAGGCTGCCAAAAAACACGACGGCAGCCATCATTGCATTTGAGACAGAATCGTGATTCATCTGACCACGGGACACTTCTCGTTACAGTCCAATGTGTGAGTGCCGTGGTCCAGTTTTAACGAATAATCTTATGGAGTTTACGAGCCACTTTGCTCCATATATTCATCACATGGATTCCCCAACTGTGTTCGTTCAGAAACAGCAAGTGAAGGGCCATCATTGTCGTTTCGCAGTTGTTTCATCCTTCTTGTTAAGTTATTCAGGTAAACAATTCGGGACTCAGGGTGACAATCCCGATCAGAATTTTTTTCCGATTTCAATTTTGCCCTGAATTGCCGTATGTACCAGTTTGTTTCCATTGCTGGTCGACCCACATAACACTGCAGTATGAAACGCCAGCGAATTCTAGTACTTCCGTAGCTGGATGTCCCCTAGCCCGAGGAAATGCAATAGCCCTTTTTGCCACTCCGAGACGTCTTGCTTTTGTCTCACCGTTGCGGAGCAACTAAGAAACAAGTGAATACCTTTCCAGCTCTGCATGAAGACTGAGGCTTGTTCAGTACAAAAACATAACCTAAACTTCGGTCACAGCGTCGAAAACCGATTGATGAATGCATCAAATCACTGGACCTCGAAAAACAATGAGCGACTAATATCTTGTCCTATGAGCTTATTTAACATTCGTAAAAAAGTGCTTATATCCCATGTTCCTGCCTACTGTCCAAGTTTGTACCTCAACATTTTTTAAGAACTTGTAAAATCTGTGTCAGACCTTAGTTTCCTTTTACTCGAGTGGGAAATTTCGGTGCCGAGTTGGAGGCGTAGTCTGCTGTACCGCACCCATCCCTCGGAACCTGGCGGGTGGACAGCGAGAGGACGAGAGAGATATTCATGCAAATGTTGCTCGTTCAGGGAACCTGTGGCCGGTTATACGTTCCGGTTGCAAGTGATATGCTCCCAATGAAACGGAGCATTAGCTTCTTTAAATCTCGAACGATGGTGAATATCCGTAATCGTACCCGCAATTGAGTCAAGGGACCAAACTCCAGCTGGAATACTTTGGCTTGCACGGTATTGCTGACAACTCTGTTGGCTTAGGTGCGAATTATCTCATGGTAAACCTGGAAGTTTTCGTTCAAGCAGCAGACGCAAAATTGAATAGCTTCATATGACACCAATTGTTTTCCTCATATCAGTCAACTTATCTAGTGCGAAAATTTTGTTCCTCTGTCTTCTGGAGTAAAATCAATTGAAGTACTATATCTCGTCTAATTTCGATATTTTATGAGATTTTAAGCTTTGTATTTCATGTTAAATTAAATAAAATAAAATAACATTAAAACTGTAAAATTGCGCAGTTAGAGCGAGCGTTTGAGCAGGAAATTTGAACAAAAGTTAATCATCAAATGAAAAAAGACTTAGAAATGCTACATTCGTCTGCGAGAATGAATGGAAATGAATTCGAAATTTTCATAACTGAAGAAACGTTATAATCACGGGATGCTAAAGGCTACAAGTTGCATATGTTCAAATAGTTATCGGAAAATACGTAGGCTCTAAACCAAACTTTCACTAGGAAGATATTTTGCAAAAATGTACGAGAAAGATCTATCAAACTTACGCGCTCGAATTGTTCGAAAATTCTTCCTGTATTTCCTATAATATCTTAAAATAGGCATGTGTGTTTAGTATTACTAGTTCCTTTAAATACAATTTCACATTAACATTATTCTACATCCTTCCCGCACTACTTGCTCATTGTATTGTTCTGCTAGCCACTTGTTTTCACTCGTGACTTTTGCTGGCCAAATTTGCCAGTTAAGTGGGTTTTACTGCGGGGAGCTGCTGAAGCATCAGGCTCCTTTGTAGGGCTGCACAAAGCCAAACCTCGTCAGACTTTTTCTGGTTCGCTGGGTAGGGCGCATGGACTGCATGAGGTAAGAAACCTGAAGTTGTGGTGTCCTTTGCCTGAGAGCGCTGCGCTCTCTGTCTGTGTAGTCCGGGAGCTTCACACTCTTTGCTACTAATTCTTTACTTCAACAATGGAAAAAACAGTTGAGTTTTGGCTCATGAATTGAGCTATCATGCGAGAACAAGATTTGAACTATCACTAGGCCACATTTTATTTCGAACTCATACTGAATGACTGCATTCAGATTCAGGGTTTCGTCTTAAGAAACACAGGAATGGATACTGAGTTTGTAGCACTCCTGACGAAGCACGTTTCATGGCTCTCGTTATCACACTAATGTGAGATAAATACATGTTTGGTTCACACGCCCTTCAACAGCACTCGCTAACGAGCGCCCTAAAACAACTTGACTCACCAAAATTTAACAAAAATTTCAAAATGCTTCTGCAGTGTTCTCCGTAACGCAGTTTATTTAATGGCTGTCATTTCACAGCAGTACGTAACTTTCACTCTCAGGTATCGTGCTTGCATTTCAGATGAGCGTTTCCGCACTGCAGCGCGTGCTTTAAAAACTATATATATATATATATACGAGCTTGTGTAAATTGATAAACGCTAGAAGCGCGCAATTCTGATTGCCATGATGAAAATTATTAACTTGAACTTGTTGGCGTTATTATCAAACTCCTTCGAAGTAGTTACATTTTTCAATTTGAAATGCAAACGTGTTTAAAGTTTGATTGCGTAGTTTTCTTGATAATTGCGTCCCTGTATTTTTATGTATATTTTGACGAGGGAAAGTTTTGCGTACCATTTCCTCTAACCTCACGAGCTCTCAGGCCATTCAAGTTGGCATGAAACTGACTCGGATACGAAGCAAATCATCTACCTTCTCAAAGTACTAATGACTGTAACTATGAGATCTACTTTTTATATATCCATTTATGCTTATTTTCCTTGTAATTTAAGGCCTCTCCGACAATCATTCCCTGCTTGATACTTGTATCTTTCACGATCAGTCTGCCTGAGCGAGAGACTTCAACAGACTTATAATGGACGACGTTGATCAGTTTTGCAGATTCTCTTAATAGACCGTGGGTGTGAATATGCTAGTCTAATGGAGGTTCAATCTCTATTAAGAATTTATTTCACCAAAAAGGAGTCACCTCATATGCTCAACAAGATTGGCCTCAGCGGCTGCACTGATATATTCACTTTAGTTGAATATCATCCTTGCCAAATCGAGAACTTCAAGAACTGAAATTTCTTTGACAGGAAGTGTCTTCCGTGGTTAATGGATTTCCAGTTTGTGTTAAAAATTAGCATCCGTTCGGGAGTTTTCTGTCTACGATGTTACAATTGTTGGCGAAATTAAGATTCAAAATGTCAAAGCAGTACGAAAGAGTGGCTGAAAAAATAAAGCTGATTAGTGTACGAATGAGGTTTATCATAGAAATATAAAATACATCTTTTATTAAATTGTTTTTAATAACGAACATGAAACATCTGGAGCTTGAATGAACGTGCTCAGAATTGCGAATCTGTGTTTATACAAGTCACAATAATATCACAGTCCATTCCATGCTCGAACACAAGACAATTTCACAGTTAGTGGGAATGGAGTCTGAGAAATTAAACACATCCACTTCATAACTGAGAGGCAATCGCTGCAGCAAATTCGGAATGAAAGTAATCGACTATGCACAGCCTTTATTTGTACACTGAGCCTAACTCTAGGATCCCTGCAGTGTTAATTCTGCTGCTGAGGTTCATGTAATTATGGGAGCAGACTCCGCAGACGGAGCTTCAAACGTGGCCTGGCCAAGTTCCTTGCTACATTCTCTGGATTACGTTGGTACTGTATACAGTTTCTGTAGAACAAGAAGCTGTGTCTAACAACCTTTGAAGTAAAATTGAATTCTGTTTAATAAAGGGATGTTTAACTCAGACGCAAGCGAGCACATTCCCTCCAGCGACCGCAGTGGCTGCTTCCATTTCTCGGAGCTCAGTCGAGGTTCTGTAAGTTCAAAGTCTATGGTAAACTTTCGAGAAATAGTTGCGTTCATTCGATGACAAATCAGACTTTTAGGTCAACATTAGAGAACGAACGTGAAATATCTAGTGCAAGTGATAGGATGTATGCATACTGTCACGAACAAGTAAGTTGGTAATTTTAGTTTGTAATTTAAACATACAATTTGCTTCAACGAATGCTTTGGCACTGTCATAAGAAATGCTTTTCTGTTCCTTTCCCTACATGAATACCTTTAAATTTACGAAAATATACCACGACTTAGGTATTCATTTGAACTCGAGGCTTAACGCAGAGCTTTGAAACTTCCAAACAGTGGCTTTTGACTGGAGAAGAAATATGATCGTTGGCTAGTAAGGTGCAAAGTTTTCTTGATTGTGGTTTCATATCGATTTAATCAGGCCTTAGTGATGTAAGCTTATGATTTTATTTATTCAATTTTCATTTTCCTTTATCAAGCAAACTTTAAGGGACTCCTCTTCCTATATCTAGGGAACTTTAAAGGATTTACACCCTCCTCATCTAATCCTCTGAATTTTTTCCCCCTTTCTCCCTTCAACTCGTCGTCGTACGGACCTCTCGGCTGCTCGACTGTTGAAGAGACTGTCTCTCATTAAGAGCTTGGTTGAGTCTCATCAATTTCTACGTGAATAAACCCTAGCATTAGTCCACAGACCAATCCACAGTTTAGTCCACAGACAGAAATTTTACTTGGGCCGTGTCAGGCGCATGCGTGAGCGTTGGACGCCATTACAGCTTGTCGATACCGAGTGCGGTTTAATGGGAGGCAGAATGAAGAAGGAAGGAAGATCTTATTTCTGATACGCAACGAACTTGAACACATTTGAACAGTTCGGCTGAATAAATTTCTAACTCTATTACTGGGGAGACTTTTTCTACACACCAGAAGACTTGGTATTTATTTTGGGGCATCCTGTGACGTAAGAAACTCGTTTCTAACACTGCACTGTTACATCGCAACACAATCTTTCGACAAAAAGAAAGCATTCAAAAGCTCAATTTCTTACGTTTAGGTTCTATAAAAGGCCTTGGATTGGCGAAATCGCACCTTGCATCCTTTTCAATCTATCAATTCTACCCGTGCAACATCGCGGATGAGTTACAAGTTCATTTATTGAAGAAGTCTGAACGAGTGAAATTACGAGCTCGAGTAGCGGATTTGAAAATAGGAATTTATGCTGAGCTCATCCCGCGTCCAGGTATACTTGTCGAGCTCACAAATGTCTATCTACGTGAAAAAAGAAGAAGAAATGTAGCAGTATTGAAAGAGATAATTGCTCGACGTAAGTGGTTGGTGTTGGCGTCTTGATAAAATAGGGGCTAAACAAATTGCATGTTAGTACAGGTATTAGGAAACCGGCTCCGATTTGACTGTGTGAAGGCTCGTTAGAGGATGTGAAATTGACTTATTAATTACAGCTTATTTTGAGACACTTTGAAAGTCCTAGATCTCACTCTGCTGAACAATTAAAACTTACGACAATTTAAGAGTGAACTACATCCCTTTCTCATTTACGAATCAACTAGGCCGTAACAATCAAAATGTTGTTGAAATTCCAGATCAAGGAAGCATGACGATTCATCAGCCGGGACTGAAAAGTCTTTGACAACGTCCAGTAGAGCTCACTGACGCACTTCTGTGAGTGACCAGAGCTCTGTGGTGCGCTATAAGCTGCCTCGATAGCAGCCCGGCCAGATCAGCTCGTACCCACTGACCTCAGCCAAGTGGGGAAGACTTGAGTTCGAGTTGAATGACGCGGAATTGAGTTGACGTCTGAGTGGTGAAACTCAACACGCAAAGCTCAAACAAAGGAACACTTGGGATTCGAAGTGCGAAATTAGGCTCAATCAAATGATGTTGAAATTTCATATCTGAGCGTCTTTCGTGGTAATTTTAAGAAAACTCGGAAAAGCTTTTAATTTTACGGATTTGTAGGCTTTGAGACAGTGCATGCATTGTGAAGATGGTAGGTATCCTGTTAACAAACGATCTGATTTTCACTGCAGAATTCTAAATTTCATTACGGGTTTTGGGTGAAAACGCATTCATTAAATTTTCTTTACGTGCTCTTGAGCATGGTACGATTATTAAGTTATTCCTACATGATGGCGTTAACCAATTCATGGGATCATTTTTGCGCATAGCATTGATTATAAGGATGTAAGTATTGTGCCGTCAAATACTCATCGCTACATGAAAGTAAAGTCGATCCCCAAAGCACCCTTCACTCAGCGTGTTCCACGCTACGCGAACGCTCCCGCTGCTCTAATTTACGCTAAAATTTGTGCTAGATTGATTGAGCGTATTCTGCTCACCACGAACACTCCCCCGTCCGCTAATCTGCGCTACAGTTCACACCGTACTCTTAATTTACCGTATTCTACTTTCACGAACCCACCCCTGCGCTAATCTGCGCTAGATTTTGAGCGCTGAGTTTTAGCGACTCCATTTTACACGACTTTGAAGTTCAGAGTCAGCGCCCTAAAAAATGTCGTCAAAAATGTGTTGTTAATTGGACGTTCCTAAGACTCGGGAGGCGTCAGCAATTAGGGCTGAATAAAGTAGCGTTTGTCGAACCAAATTATTAAAATGTTTTGACGACCCTAATTGCTCCCAGCAGAAAATTAGCAAAAACGAATAACGGTTGTACTTTTTTTCTATTTAAATTCTAGCTTAATCAAATTTTCGTTGACTGTGTGATATCATCTCAAAGTGTCAAGAACATTATTATAAAGTATATATATATAATGGCTCAAATCCAACGTATACTAATTGAATATCGAAAAATATTCAACCTAAAAATTAAATGGCCATATAAGTCACTAACTAAACTTCAAGTGGAGATTTAAAGCAAAAAACTTTGATGGGGTTATTTACCCCATTGACGACCTGATCTAATTCATAAGTTCGACTGATTTTTGTTCAATTTGGAGAGGTTATCGGGGGAGTTTCAATTGTGACTGCAGTTGGTAAACAGATCCCCTCATCCAATGGGCGTTCATAGAAGTTAATTGGTTTTGTCCTCACCTTTGGGTGTAGACGCGCGTAATAAACAGGAAAGTGTCACATGGAAACAGGACAGCGTCATATGAAATAAGAGTAACTGACGGTGAAGACAGATGTCTGTCTCTAGTCTTTGTTTCGTCTATTACTACATGATAAATTCTCATTTTCATCCTTTTGATTCACTCAGAAGCGTTTGAACAGCACGTCGGCGTTGAGAGTACAATGGTACGTTTTTTTTATAAGCGGTACAACGACGTGTGAAGCGAGATGCAAATTTCTGCACCCCTTCACATCGTGCATCACACCGCCACATCGTGCATCACGCCGCCACATCGTGCATCACACCGCCACATCGTGCATCACACCGCCACATCGTGCATCACACCGCGCTACAACGCTGTTGGTGTCGTCAGAGTCCTCCTGCCTTCGTTTTCGACCGCACTCCTGGTAATCTTAAACAACTTTGTATATGAACATAATGTACGGCAAGTTTTTAGATTATTTTTTTCTGTGTTCGTAACCATTTATTTATATACAAGGAATTAGGTGGTAGAAATTTAACGTGTGTAGATTTTAGGGCACGTGTTCTTAATCAGCGGGATATGTCAAGGAAGGCAGTTTGTAACAATGGTACAGAAAATTGAATAAAGTTCGTGTGAAATTGACTGTCATTTGTGACGGCATAGGAACGCTAGCTGTTATAAGTTTACCTTGCCATCGAGAGACCAGAAAGAATTATGAATGGCGGCTTACAAATGAATAAAAATTGCTGAAAATTTTGCGAGAAATTTTTTTTAGGCTCACGTATGAAACATTCCTTTCACAATAAAATATTCCATAAAGTATCTAGAAGGAGATGAAGAAAACCCATAAGAAACCTTAAATTTGCATTATTTGCATCGCATAAACTCACATTTTGAGCGCAAACTACGAAATGGTGATCATTATTTTCATAATCCCAATTCCTCTGAATATAATATGTTCGGGTTTGGCTTATGCACTCAAATTTCAGTGATTTTATCAATCCCTCTGTTGAAACCAACGTGAGAATGATGCTTCGTGAGACTGGTACACGAGGACCATCATCGCTATTTAATCATTTGCCCGTTTACGGGGAACATCATCAACGTTCATCATCATCATCTTTTTTATATTATAAAATATTATTTGCATGTGTTACTTGCGTGCTGATTCCACCCGTTAATAAACGCATTTAAATTGACTTCAGTGCCTGATTAAGTCTTGGATTTAGCGGTGTCTTCAATTTTCGATGATGATGACGGCGGAGGAAAAGCGCCTGGCAGCGGATAGCATGCAATTTTGAGAAGAGGCAGCTTCAGTGCAGATGAAAACATTCATGCAACCCTGCACAAATTAGCACCGACCTCATACTCGAAGTCGTCTGCTTTATGTAGAAGTGGCGAGCCAAACATCAATCGATGAGGCTGGAAAATTCTTCCTTTGCGTCGTGCTCGCGCTTTGAACGCTCCCTTCAGGCCGGCTACGTATCAGATCTCGATCAGCTCCCTGCGTTGCAAATAGAAATATTTTAGTCCTTGGTTTCAATGGTTTCTGAAACGCGTGGTCTAAGCCCATGAATGAGCGTAAATATTGCGAATGAAACGTGGATTCGCGATGCATCGCAACGAAGGAAGTATGTGGGAATATACTTCAGTTTCCGAGATTAGGAAGCCGTGTAGATGTTTATATTACTTTTCAGTAACGAAAGTTTTTTGTTGTGATTTTGTCTTTTAGGTTAATGAAAATAAAGCTATAAAAGAGTTCCCCACTGTTTCATCCTATGAAGGGACTTGAGACTTTATTTCAAAGACAATATGTTTTTATTTACTTTTAGGCCAGGGAGAATTCAAATATTATGAAATTTTAGGACCCATTCTTTAGATTTTATTTGTCTTGTCTCCTAAGACCTCCGATGCGGCAGTGTTTCTCATGATAATTGCTACTTTCTTTTCAAATTCCTTACGTTTATATATTAATACGAGAATATATAAGTACATGTAATAAACGCAAATAAATACAAGTGTATGAAATTCAAAGTCCCGTCAAAGGAGATTTAGCTAACTTTAGGTGTGAGGAAATTACCTGGAGAAACTACGATTAAGAATTGAAGTCTTCGACGGAACTCCCGTCCATCCCATACGCAATAATTGACTTGGATTGAACAGGTCAGTCGCTACCAACAAAACCCAATTTAGGGCGAGACTGATCTCTCAGGGCTCGGGACGCTTGATGATTTGGGTCTGAAAAGAATTGACACAATCATGCCATTTCTATACGTAAAGCTTTTTTTCTCATCTACAGTGGTAGGAGAACTGATATTTTGTACGAGTTTGCTTGTACGTGAGAAGTTAAGATTGATTTTCAATCCTCCATGAGAAGTGTCGGAATGAATCAATGGTTCGTATAAAAATATTCAAGTAAAGCTTTTCAAATCCTCTAAAAATAACAGCAGTATTCAGTAATCCCCTTCCAATTAAATCCAAACAAAAAAAGGAAAGGGACACAAACTACAGAGCCTTTGTTTTGAAAATCCGTTTTTTATCAAATCTGCACCGAGGAGGAGCTCAAAAATACACGTGTTACAGAACTTCTACGCTAAAAATGACTACAGCATTTTGCGATCCAGTTCATATCAAATTTGTGTCAAAGAATAAAGACACACAATCTGGAGAACCCGTGCCGATTTCGATGAAGTGAAGGCGCTGACTGCATTCTCTTTCACGGCACGAGACATAATTGTGGTGAGAGAAAATCACGTTTCTTTGGAGATCCCTAACGTCAGCATGATTACAGTCGCAGTAACTCGTCGCTGTGACGGGTAATTCTGCACTGTCTGCAAGATTTGCACCTATGATACTACATCGCTGCGATGCGCTGTAGTGTCTGGGAATCTGACGTAATGACGTCACATATAAAGGACATGTTTTGCATAGGCCGCCGGTATGACAAAACATTTACTTGAAGCGGTGCGCTGTAATGTCAGTGAGATTTAGGAAATGATAATACATCATGAAAAAAGAAACAGTCTGTATGATCTGAGAGATTGTTTTGTTAGCTGTGCGTTTGGGGATATTGGCTTTCTAATAATGCTAGCGAAACTGTAGCTATCTAGATATCGGAAAGGTTAAATTTGCATTACCCTCGATGCACAAAACTAATAAATAAATAATATCTTAACGGATTTTTTTATTTTCTGATGAATTACGTAACCGCATATGTACGTACACGGAAAAATTTTGTTTTAATTTTTGTAATACACATTTCCTTTTGCACTGTAAAAAATGCTAGGTATTTTTATAGCAAAAATTACTGAAAATTGTATTTCCCTGTTCATTAACCAATTTGTTTCTAAGTTCATTTCACATTTGTACGTTACATGGAGTTATTGAAAGTACACTAAATGGTGAAAATCTTTCCAATATTTCTCAAGCCTTCATTCCCACACAACTCAGTTGCTTCATTATCGTTCATCACCATTTTATTTTTGACTCTTTTCCTTTCGAAATCCTAACCTTTTACAAAGCGGCCTAAACGAAAACAGGCCCACCAGCATATATTTGGTCGACGAAGTCGGGCCTTGAAGTCTGGGTGGGGCTGCCCTCGTAAAGTTTCCAAGTTGCTTCCATTATTGCGCGACTCCTGAACCGACAGAGAAAAGTTTTGTATCTTCATCAGCAGCAACGATGAAACCTCCTCAAGTGCCAACTTGTTCCCAAAACCAGAGAGTGCCTACGATGATGAAAAAAACAAAAAGGTGGAACGTGAAAGAACTGAAATTACTTATTTACTATGATAAAATATTAATTCGAATTAAGAGGCCAACTGGTCCCGAGTGCCTAGTATGAGACGAAGCACTGTAAGAGATTTCAGCCAAAGCGTATCAAGTTTTTCGTAGTAAGCCGGTAAAGCCGGGTAAAGATGGCGAAAATGATCTACAGTCTTGTGTAATCAGGCCAAGAGGATTACTAGAGCAAAGCAATACCCAACTCAACGGGCGTTCTCTAGGTCAAAAGAGGAACACGACGGATTGGCGACCTGTTCTCACGTTTCTCGTGGGGATCGCAAAGTGTTATAAAACCAGAATCAGATGGCTGATCAGCTTCAGAAGTTACGCTAACAAATCTCGTCAATGAAAAAAGTGTCATGCGCAAAAACAGTTAATTTGAAACTCAGATTCGCTGCATGAATTTCCGGAGAAGTTTATTTTTTCCGAAACCAGAAATAGTTTATTGTGAATCTGAAAATGTGATGCATTTCATTTGCAATGAATGAAATTAAACTATTCTTGAGTTTCATTACATGATTAAAGAGAAAGTATATGATCTTTTTTTTCGCAAGAAAGTTTATGATTTTATGTTTAGGCGCAATATACAAGATAATTGTACCTATGCTGTACCTGCAGCTAAAACTTTACTTGCTATTAAATGGTTTCATCCCTCGGAGTTTTTTCAAAGTACAAGATAATCTTAACATTTCTGCACCTGCAGTTGAAGTTTCACGTGCTTCCTGAAATTCTTGTTGAGAATCGAAACATCCTCTGTCACTTTCGATTCTCTATTTCAGTTTTTGAGGTGACTTTGCGGACCGAATTTCTTCACGGCAAGAGAGAGTCGTTCGTCAAAAGAGGAATTGTTCTTAAGAAAAATCTCGTTCCACCATTCGTTATGACGAGTTGTTACCATGTCACAGCGCATTCCTGCTCTCCAATTAGCACTAAGAGAGGCAATAATGTGACACAAAAATCCTTCCTTCTAGTAATTAAGAGGAACAATTCTGAGATAAAACGTCTAAGTCGATGCAAGTTTCTCTGTCGCATCAACGGGTATCAGCAAAAGAAGTCTAGAGACTATCTTTTTTTCAACTTATATTTCTCCTACCTACGTTTGGTTTCATGTCTTACGTCGATTAACGATAAAAATGTTTTCTTTGCTGAGCAACCTTTTATTATCATTTTGTATTGTGCACAAGATACATAGCGGCTAAATTTTTGTGCCTTAGTTATTTCATGTCATAATTCAAGATAACCGAAAATCAAATTCCACACAACTCATTATTGTCCTTGCGTCATGTAGAATAGAAGCCCCAAACCACACCATTATGAAATCACATTTTTATATCCCATCACAAGCATTCGCCAATAACATGACGACCTACCATAACATAACTCTTCCGGCATGATCGAGTTTCCTTTCTTGCATGGAGACTCCCTCGAGTAGCATTTCTATTGTAAGCTCCATAAAGAAAATGACAGGAGCAGTAATGTTATTCCGAGGCACCTCCAGGATATTACTATGCTGAAAAACTGTTGCCTGCCCTACAGAGTTCCAGAGAATAGTCCATTACTTCACTGCGCTTGCAGTCAGGACTCGATTATGCATCAATACAATCATTCGGCAGGTAAATCTCAACAACCATCAGAGAAAATTCTACAATAATGCTGCAGTAAATGTCGTTTTCTGGAATTAGAGTCTGCTAAAATCATAAGTTCATAGATAAATCAATTATTATGCAGGTCAAATTTCAAGGAAGCGATTGCGAATGAAAAACAACTTCTGGAAACAGCTAGAACTACAACTTTCTCCGTTCGATCAAACATTGTGCAAGGACAACACACCCAACAGACGAAATTGTTGGATAGAATGAAATTACATAAAAGTTTTATACGTTTGGCTCTGTGGATGAATGTTTTATATCCGAAAACAAATAGCAAAATCTTTTGGTAACGACAGACCTTGTCATGGCTATTCTCTTCATCCCATGCCGCCAAGAATATTGCCAACTCATTTCCAAATTGCGGGTTAAATTTATCTGAAATGCAGCAAAAGTACTTGATGAGAAAATAGCAAAGACATTTACCGCTGAGTAAACTCGCATTAATTCAGCTTTAAAATAAATCCAGCTGTTGAAAATTAAATTTCGTGGAAGGTTATGGCAGTAAGTTGAATGTGAATATCTGTGCTTTACTTCATGACTGTAATGGTTTCATGTCTAACAACTTAGTATTTTCTGCATAAAGAACACTTTAATTACAAATTACTAATGTGAACATGAAAATTCAGGTGTCATTAATGGAGCATTTGCTTCATTATGTTTGGCTTGTACAGCAGGAGCAAAAGTAACGTCAGACTCGGTTAAAATTTAAATATTCCAAGGTTTGTCAGGTAGGACCCAAATCTCGCCTTTAGAAGGAGCTCTCATGTTTGTGGTGCAGACCGCCCTCATTTTCCCCTCTGAGGCTCGTGTTGACAAGAGGGGCTCTCAAAAGTACGGATGTTGAATGCGCAATTCGGGAAAAACATTAAACTCCGCCAAAGAAAAAGAACCAAAAGCGACGCTATTGCAAGTCTGTTCAAGAACGAAACTATTAGAATTAGAATTTAAAAACAGTTTTCCTTCCTTTTCAGAGCTCATAGTGTATGTTCAGCGTTCGAAGCCTTTAGCATAGATTTCAAAAATACGTCAGCACTCCTTTGTCATTCACACCAAACTGTTTCAAAGTTTTTTATAACTACGATAGTGCATCATAAATTACGTCATTCCTTCTCTGAAATTCGTTTAGATCGTAGATAGTAATACGGTAATTATTATCTAGAGTACGCTGTATCACTAATTTTCGAAGGTCTCAAACCGAATCAGACTTCTATTTAACTCACAACAAACACTTGCCACTCCTGAAAGAGGACGATCAACTCTTCAAACACTAGAAGGAAAGGTCTAATTAATTTATTTAGTAACAACACATTTATTTTGACATTTTTACAGCTCAAACAAGGATTTTTCTCACAACGTCAGGTATTTTAATTAGGCGCCAAGTTTACATATTTATTTCCTAGTTTTCTGTGGGTAACCGTTCATCTACGCCTCGAAGGATTTGGATTGGAGAAAATTAGCTCGCCAAATTCTCGGGAGCGAGTTCCTAATCAGCGAGACTGTGTCAGAGAAGACTGGCAACGGAGATACAGACGATCTTAATACTTCACGTGATATTTACCGTCATTTTTGACATCATGATGACGCTAGTCGTAGTAATCTAAAGGGTGGTTAAATTGTAAGGGCCAATTTTGAATGTGAACTACACCTAAACGTCAAGTTTTTTTCTGCATTTAATTTGACATTTCTGTATTTCAGACTAACTCAATTTGAACCATGGTAAGATACACAATCGAGCAACGCGTTAAAGTTATTCAGGCTTATTATGAACCTAATTTGTGTTTTATTGAAAATCAACATCGGCCTTTCAAAATTAACCACTCTGTATATGATTCGTTAGGAAGACTCCATGAATTCGTCAGGAGTTTGATTCACAAGACGTGACAGGATCTGAGCAGAAAATTGTATTGCAAAGTTAATCACTGGCAGCAATTTTTTTCATCGCTCAAACTGAATCATCATGTTCTCCTAAGAATTCAGAATAGAACGCTGCTCGTAGTCTTGAATAGTTTTCTGACCTAGTGTGCAAAGTGTTAAAATAGGAATTTAATTGTAGTTGAAACGAAATTCATTGAAATGTTTCAGCAATTTTGTGTACGATAAACCCTCGTCCTGTATATCATTTGTGATCTCACAACTGGCTAGGCATCACAGGGAAGCATGGGTCGAACATAACACCTCGCAGATGATCATGAATCAAAATGTTCCCGTTTAAAATGTTCTACCTGGAATGATCATTCCATGTCATCCCGAGAATATTTTTGGAATCCTGGCTCTATCTACAGAATTAGGCCTTTTAGGGCCAGGCGCCGTCGTTCAATAAATTATAAAAGAGTTTTACGTCTTCTCATCAGCCGATATTGGAAACTTATATCGGCAGAAGACGGAGATAGAACTATTAATGTCCAAAATGATCATTTTTGAAAAATTCATTTTTGAGCTCGAACTGTAATGCCTTAGACCAATTCAATTTTTTATAAATTTAACTGAACAGTGTGAAGTCAAGATTCTTTATTAGTGAACGTTTTCTAAGTTATGTTCCTTACGGCGATGCCGTTTTTTTATATTTATGTAGGTCTTACAGGCGTAACTATTCGTAGGATACCCAAGTGTTATTCTCCATTGGGACTCACTCCTTGTTGGCTTTGTAAGTCACTCTATAACGATCAAAATTTAGCCTTAGAGTAATTTTAGGCATTTTTAACGCGTGGGAACAGCTGGGGTATCAATAGAACCAAAGAAAAGTATGAAAGACAAACACTGCAGCTAGGACAAAGACAATGGTCCGCTGACTACGCTAACTGCAAGACAATGGCAACTGGGAAAAAAAAACACAGAGGCAAAGATCCCTAACTTTGTTCCTCGTACAATGGCACTGCAACTAGTTAATCTAACTCAGGAAAAACTTCAAAGCTGCACCATGTAAACTTGATGGATGGTGCGGTGCAGAAATTGTTTGAGCAAATGGAAGGACTTGAACCGTCAGTGGGGGTCAGTGAGGATTTATATACTGTGCTTATTTGTGTCCATTCAAGGACTAAAAAATATTGTTGTCGACATAATCTCAGAAATTAGGAAGATAATGAGGTTTCCTACTTGCAGTCCATTGGAAAATAAATTAATGAGCGCGCTAAGTTCTATAATAATAAGATTTAAGTTACTTCCTGACTGTAAGGCTCATTAAACATGACTCAGTGTATATTGTGTAGCTTAATTTTATAAAATTACAATTTACATGAAAAACTTTACCCTTAAGTTGAACTGTTCGGTTAGTTTGGAAGTTCTTCGTTGCTAATTGTCGAACTTTTACTGCACTTATTTCCGGTTTTAAGAGACGATTAGTTTTATTTGTTCACAAAAAATATGGAATTTAAAAACTTGAACAACTCTATTACTGCGTCGATGCTAACTTTACTGCATTACCAAAATAAAGTCATACACCCAATATTGGAGAGTAAATATTAGATACACATGAGCTACAGACTGAGCAACGCGTGTTTGTAGAAGGCAAACAGATCGACTCTGTCTCACCTTTAGGCTCATCGCAATATTCCTGAAAGCGAAACATGTGCTTAAAATATTCTAACTGTGGTACCACGGGTCTTCGAATGAGCTAAAGTTTATTCCTTTGTGTGTAGGATTAAGAAATCGTTGCATCACTTGCGTTACTCATCAGCTACATATAAACATTTTCTGCTTTAATAGCTGAACGAATAAGAACACTTCACGCATTGTGCCTGGGAAAAAGCTGCGTACTGAGCGAGCATTGGAAAAACGTCAGTTCGTAAAATATATTCTTCACAGATAATTTACGACGGATTTTCTAAAGCTAGGAACACATTCGTTTGCGCCCTGTGAAATACAAAAGTCAAACATGAGTCTTTGAATGTTAAAGTGTAGAATTTATTACTGTTGGATCGAATTATTATTTTTTGGAATATCGGTAAAACATTTCTTCCGATTGCTCTGTTGCATTCATACTAATAATGAATTTTCTGCCGAGTTTCGCGATAATTTTATTCGTACGAACGTCGGAGAGAGACTCCTTCGGTTTCATTGCATTGCAACTTTTTCACACCATCTCCTCTAGTTTCAATCATGAAATTTCACAAATGATTTCATATTCTCTGGTGAAAGATTTTCCATTGTCTGACGATAAAGTTTTTTAGCCATATTAGATTTTCTCCGACCTAAAAATATGAATTTTACGTTTTAAATTCCTAGCCTCGGCTTGAGTGCATCTGTAGGTGTAAGGTTTCATTGAGATTGGCTTAAAAGATTTTCTGCAGCGCACAAAATTGATTAACAGAGCCCTGAGTTCTGATAATATTCGAGATGTGACTGGCAAAAAATTAGCTGCGAAGGTAAATTTGGTTTCGGTTCAGATGCAAAGAACAAATTGAGCACTTTTTGTGCATGCACTCATTTCAGACAGAAAGCTTATACGCCAGTGGACGAGAATTTCTGGTTCTTTAAAAAATTTCAACGAATTTCACGCAGAATCTTCTCATTTATAGAATATTTTGAGCATGAAGTTCCTCATCGGTGAAGATACTGTAAGAATATTTTACTCCCGTATTTCTGGAATTGGGTACCAACATCATGGATATCGTGCAAAACAACTTAAATTCACGACCAGAGAAATCAAGATTATTTCTCAATCATTTCTCGTAACAGACGTTAGTTTTAGCAGCAGCATGGCACCTCAGCTGTGAATTTGTTGCGGCAAGTTTTGTTTGGAAAGTAAGATTTAGATAAATTATTTTTCATTAATGTATATTATGCAAGTACATCGAATACAAGAACATATTAAAGCACATCGAATCAGATGATTAGGTACAAATAACATAAAAGCTCATGCTACACTGCAGGCGGATATAACCCCTGGCTCTCCAATTGGGATCAAATTTGGCATTTTGATGAAGAATAAAGGTGAAAAATATACCACATTTAGAAAAACATATATTTCTTTTTGTCTATATGCATGGTTGAAATTTCAAATTTGAAGCGAACTGGAGAGCGAGTGCTATTGCGTTCCCTTGAGGAGCGATTCACAAGGGCTTGCAAACTTTAATTGTTCTCAATTTAGGACTGTAATGAGAATTTGGTCTTGTTTTTGAGCCGCGAATGTCCCGAAATATGCATTTTTTCGTGCAGTTCATAGCACAATCCTGTCCGGCTGCATCAAAGCGCATGAAGGAAGCGAGATGTTCATAATTTGAATTCTTAGACGCGAGCAGTCTTTGATGATAAGAAAAAGCGAGCCAAGAATTTTGAAAGGCTGCAATCACGACTTACTTGCGTTTGAACCTTTCAAATATTTCTTTCGCATTTCACGTCCAGATGCAAATAACGCTCGCAAATACTTGGCATAGCAGGGGGCACTTAGGGGAACTTAGACTGGAATGTAACTGATTTTCCAATTGGTTCACACGGTCCCTTGAGTTACTGAGTGACAGAAAAAATCTAAGGACATTTATTATTCTCATAAATCCTCACTTATGCTCTGTTCCACGTGCTTTCATACCTTTGTTTCCTCTAGTTCATGTTGATCAATACGCCTACACATCTTTGGTATTTCAGTCTGACATGATGTGACTGACTGACGGCGTATTGTTGTGCTAGAATATTTTGTGCCGGAATTAAAAAGTAATTCAGGGGGAAATTATTTATCACGACGTCATTCTTTTCTCGCTCTGGAATTTTAAAAAGCGCTAGCGACAGAAACATCTGTTCTGACATAGCTCACCTGTTTCTGTCGTCAGCTCGTGAAAAATTAAAATGCAGATGATTAAAGCAACGCTCTTCCGATGGAAAATATTGTCATAATTGAAAATTAAAGAAAGAAATGAATAGCTTTCCAGATAAGCATTATTTTTACTCTGGCATGACGGGTGATCGAATACCAGGATATCATATGCAACGCTCGAGAGCTGAGAGGTGTCAGAAATTTTTCGAAGTTTCGTAGAATCACATTTGCTTAAGTTCCATAATATCCAATCCCTTACAGTAAAGTCTACCGAATGAATGTTATATTCAATCGCTGTTGCAAAAAATAATACAAGAATATTTGCAAAATGAGAGCACGTTACTGACCAAGGGGCCTCTCTGTTCTCTGCCATGACACCGAAGTCTTCTCTTCCCATTAGTTTTAAAAACTTAAAAGCTCTTACTCTCTAGCTCTAAGATGTAAACCCCTTATCCGACACCAGAATCGGCACCTGCATTCTACCCAGTGCTTCACTCAGTCAGAATTCTGTATTTTATTCAATGAAGTCACCAGCAAATCTCGTGCTCTACAATGCATTGAATGATTCAAAAATGAGTACGGAGTTTATATTGTAAAAAAAAATAATTCATTATCAAAGTTCTTTTTTCCATCATTCTGCGTTTTAAGGATGAATTCCAATGACACCGATACCATATGAACATAAAATTAAATCTGTGTTTCGGGAGATAACACACGGCTATGTAAGAGAAATGTGTTCATGGATGTGGCAATTGAGAAACAAAGTCATTTACATCAGTTGGCTATTGTTACACGATCTATCAAGTGTATTTTATTCTTATTAATGAGGGTGAAGGGATTTTATGTTCATTGTACCGCTTAACTTCACAAAATGCGCTGTACAAAGATTATGAACCGCTGTGCAAAGATTATGAACCGCTGTACAAAGATTATGAGCCGCTATGCAGGGACTTCCATGGCGAATGGAAATTGTTGTCCTCCTAAGCGTGCATTGTTGAACCACATCCGCAGGGACACTTTATCTGCTGTCGAAGTTTTTCTTTACACTTGCGATTACAATGACTTCGAAAATTGTTCATTTATTTGGTATAGGAACCTACCTCTGCAAGGTCATGCAGCTTTGGGGGGTTTGAGTGTCCTGTTTTTCCACACGTTATGAGGGACATGACAACAAATCCATGTTTAAAATGGATAAGAAGAGATTAAGCCCTTGCTCAAAATACATACTCTTCCACTATTGTGCACCCAGTCTATGTAACACTTCTTTGTGTTCGAAATAAGCTATGGAATAATTTTGCATTGTTCTAATGTCCCACCCTTATGAACTGACAAGAAGTCCCCAGCATGTAGATTGCAAATAGTTATTCGACTAAATTCTTACAGCTCATGGAAAAATTACGATTTTTACGAACGTTGGAAGCTTAGCATTGAAAAGGCTTCTCGATCCACGTGGTGCGTTGGATTAGAGCTACGCAATACACTAAATTCCCTTCATGATGTCTTTTAAAAAGTATAATTATACTCGTTTCCCTCTCAACCTTATTGTAGAGTTTCTTGAGGTGACGGTTTCTCCATTGAAAACAATACTTTTGGCTAATCCAGCACGTTTACGGTGATGACGTTATTGATTTTACACAACACTTGGGACCAGTCTCATTGAAATTCAAATTTTATTTCGCCAGGAAACAAAAAAATTCTTCGTTGAATTCACCTCAAGCTCTCCGATATTAATCCAAGGCTTCCATCTCTAGCGCTGCAGGAGCACGAAGTAGCTTTAGCTCGAATTTAGCACCATTGAAACTTCAGTAAACTGACGAATGCTAACAGTTGGTAAACCTGTAACTTGGTCAGGTCCCAAGTTTAGGGAACAAAGCTAAGTAATCTTAGGAGCGACATGCAAATTGATCGCCAAAACATCGTCCGAGCAAAGCGTGGACGGAGAACTTCTGGGGTTCCGAATTCAATGCGCGAATGTCGAAGATATGATTTGTTGATACGCTCCTGGTTTTAGGGAAGTGTTATTGTTGATACGCTCTTGGCTTGAGGGAAGTGTTGTTGTTGATACGCTCCTGGTTTGAGGGAAATGTTGTTGTTGATACGCTCTTGGCTTGAGGGAAGTGTTGTTGTTGATACGCNGCTCCTGGCTTGAGGGAAGTGTTTTTGTTGATACGCTCCTGGTTTGAGGGAAGTGTTATTGTTGATACGCTCCTGGTTTGAGGGAAATGTTATTGT
This sequence comes from Orchestia grillus, assembly GCA_014899125.1. NCBI lineage: Eukaryota > Metazoa > Arthropoda > Malacostraca > Amphipoda > Talitridae > Orchestia > Orchestia grillus. Next base: position 33,780 of record VOMN01017055.1, read on the forward strand.
TGATACGCTCCTGGTTTGAGGGAAATGTTATTGTTGATACGTTCTTAATTCAAAGAAAGTGTTATTGTGTATTGGCGTTGTTCCTTAAGTTCAGTGTGCTAACGAGTTGCTTTCAATATCTAAGACATCAAATTGACATGAAGTGCTTTGATGAACTATGGGTAATTTTGATTATATCGACCCATGTTCTTCACATATTTTGCATACCTACCTTTCTAAATAAAATGAACTGTATGTACATTGAACCAGCAAGTTATATTAACCGACGTCACTAGCTATTGTACATTAGGCAGCTAAACCAAATGCTGATATCGTTATAATATAGCATCGAGGTTTCAAACACTGCATCAAGACTTCGAATACTAATTCAAAGCCTTGCACATTCAACAATTCGCCGTACTACAGCGAACCTAGAGAAGTTATACTTCGGAACACTGACCGATAGCTGCTTAAGTTTCACACTTTATTTTGAAGCCTAACGCGCCTTATCAGAGTTTTACGCCCTTCAAACCCACTTCACAGTTCACCTCCAGCTTCACGCGTTCACTGCAACTCTAAAAACCACACTAATTTAAAATCCTGTACGGGAACCACGCGTACGTCATGGCAGCCACACACAGCACTATAGAAATACTTGCTCCGTTCAGACACACAATACTGCATTCACACCGCCGAGACCTACCTCACCGCTCGTGAGCAACGTGTCTTAATCCATAATCTCCAAAACACAGAGCACCGCTAGACAATTCCTGGTGCACTGGCTAACTTCAGGGCCGCACTAAGCCATCTCTAGACTGAGATAAGCCAAAGCGCCAACCAAACTGCCCTTCTTGCAGGTCTTTGATGCCGCCTTCAACCTAAAGCCTCTTCGCTGAAGCTCTGGACTAGCCAACTATTCAGTCTGTACACTCGCATCTTGCTAAGAGTACCATTCAAGTATTCACCAACGGAGAATTGCCAAAAATTGTTTTGCCAAAAAAAATTCAGGATTATTTCAATCGATTTCTAGTGAATGGTAAAACTAGTGTCAGTACGAAGGTTAAAACACTTCACTTCTCTAAGGCAGGATGCAGTGAAATTCTGCGGAATATTTTTGAGTGGAAATGTTCTTAGTCGAAGAACTTGAATAAGCTACTGATACTTTTATTTTTAAATATAAGCACATAGATTGATCATATTTTTGAATAAAATGATACTCTGTGAGGAATTTGTAATGTACTTCATTACATGAGATTTTTATGATAAATTTCTTGGGAGCTTAACAGCAGTAAGACTGAAACATTAAATAACGACTTCTGGCACCATACCGGTGAACACTTTTTTCTTGAGGTAATTCAGGTATTGTTCACATATCAAAACCGCTCAGTGCACTTTGACAACTAGCGTTTTACCGGTCTTAGAAGCTTTTTAGCCTCACTGCCAATGATTAAATTTCATTGAGTTGAGGGCAGATGTTCCATTTGACGCGAAGAATTCATTTTTAAAATAAAGATGTTGCTATCAGCCCTGTTCGAGCAAAAGTTTTTATTAAAATGGGTTAGCGTCATCATCTATAATGAGAAAATCCATATTTAGAATACATACGAGCACAAAAGCTAAAGAGGATCATCTAAGTTGTATTCTTAGGTATTGAAAAACTGAGTAGACAGTTATGTCCTCAGTGCGTGCCAAATTGAGTTATTTTCCGTTGCTTTAACAATTATGCTTGTTGTGCCTGCTGTGCCTGGTGTACCTGGTGCGCCTGCTGTGCCTGCAGTGCCCGCTGTGCCCGCTGTACCCCCTGTACCCGCTGTGCCCGCTGTGCCTGCAGTGCCTGCTGTGTCTGCTAATTTAGTATGGCTGCTGTGTGCTGTCTAGCTAATTTGTTCCCATGAGATCAGAAGGCGCCGCTTCCTAAAAACTCTTGTGTGACCAGTTAAAAGTCCTAATTTGTGCTCCGCCATTCAGCGAAATGATCTAGAGGAGGCATGACCCTTTCAATGGGCTTTCTGATGCAACGTTGAGTTTAAAGTCAAATGTATCAATTGAAAAAGTTACTTGGATGAAGTACCAATGACTCACTATATTATCGTATACGTGCATTGAAGGAAATCGGGTGAGCAGTATTTTTTCAATTAAAAAATGATTGGAATATGTGAACATACTTCAAAACCTGAAGTAAATAGAGATATCATGGGAGGTGAGTTACTTGAATACTGGTAAATAAATCCGTAGACTAAATATCTACTTCTTTTTTAACCAATGTACATTTTAATTATTCGAGTTGAGAGCAAAAATGTATCTTCGTATTACAGAGGTATTCTTCATGAAATGGAATCAAAGATGAACGTTGTGTCTATTCATTAATTTATTAAGATCGTGGAGAAAATTTAATAGAGCTTTGCATTTGTACAGTTCTGTGTCTGCTGGAGGGGGATAGAGCCCTTTCGAATGGAGTCATTCACTTCCTTCTTCGAGGCTGGCTGTTACTTTTTCTTATTTGCTTCTCTGCGCCCTGCCATTGGGGCGGTCGGCGGGTTGCCTCCGCTGTCGTTACGCTTTGGCTTTTTGGATTTTTCTTCAATCCTCGTCGCTCACCCTGGCGTTTCCTAATAATAATAATAATAATGCCAATACCGCTCACACTCGAATGAATGTTACACTCAGATCGTAAAATAAGTCATCACGCGTAGAGACGAAAAATTTCAGGCGTAACACAAAATGACTAATATTCCACCTGTTTCATGATCAAATTACACAGGTTTCCTAACTTAATCTCCCCTAACGTAACCTAACATAACGTAACCTAACATTAACTCCGTGAACTAGTTACTTCACGGAATGACTGGCTCCACCTTACGCCTTGCTCAGTCATTTCGATTAATAACTATCACTATCTGACCGTGACGTATACATATAACATGCATACATGTCTATGCAGTATACGTCGCAATGATTTTAGTGCATTTTGGAATAATGTATCATCAAACGCTGACTCGCTCACAGTATTTACATCAGCTTTTGAATTTTGTTCACACACATATAAGCTGACTAAGGTAGTCAATGGGGTGAAGTCTCTTGCGCGCCCCTGCATTTTAACGAAACAACACTACTTTCGCATCGTCCATATGAACTTGTAAAACTTCTCAAAAAACATGGAATATTATCATACGAATTTGCTTTTCGAACACCTGAACGTTGCCACCGAGGCCACCTGGTTCTCTTGACTGACTTGCTTGCACTTTTAGCGATCTGCTAAATATACTAATGTGCAAACTTCAGGAGACATGTTCTCAGAACTGACTGCCAAAAAGAAACAGAATTTTAAATTCGCTCACGAGACCAGAAACATTAGAGGATTTGGTACTCAATATTGAATGCATTCTGGCAAAGTACGAACATTGAGCATTCTTGTATGTAAATGAACAAATCCCTCTGGTGCGTGGTCAACGTTACTTTTGTGCTACGAAGTTTGCGCTCGATAAAAATGACTGCAATTGCGCTGTAGTCGTTAGGCAGTTCTTCTCAGCAATAGTAGTTTTCTGACGCATTCTGGCAGGTTTACGCACATTATCTCAATGGACGAGAAATTGGCTTGACTGCTAGCAGATCTCGGCAGTAATATTCAAAAGTGGACATAACGACCGCGCAACTGCGCTGCCACTGCGCTGCTGGCTAGTGAACTCTGTGAAGTTTACTGCTCCCATTTTTAATACGGAAAACAATGATTTAAATTTTTGGGTGTCTGTGACAGCTTTTAGAATACAAAATTTATGCCCATCGATAGTACCTCAGGCTTTCCAGTACCGCATCTTTCGGCACTCGATACTGATACTGCAAGTGCTTTGTTTAGGTGTGGTAATATGGCAAAGAAGAGTCAAAAGCGGAAACGAATAAATATTTCCTCTGAAGTACACGAATACAATACCTGCATGATCAAGGTCCCTGAAGTCCCTGTTTTGGTGCAAATTATTTCATTGATTTTCACACCGCGCTCAACTCGATGCTCCTATTAGTAAACTTTTCTTCTACGGAAAACAATGTAGAAATCAACCCTGACGTCGTGCAGGAGAAAAAATACATCACAACATGCATATGTATGTGTAAATACATAAATTCGCAACAAATTCCCGAGCAATCATGATGATTACAAAAGAGCTCTGCGAGAGAAGTGCGTGTGAAAACTACGAAACTGATATAAAAAATCTTTGAAGTCAAATAAACCTTTTGGCTCTCAGGATAAATTTACTCTTTTTTAACTTTTGCACTCTGTGGAATGCTCTTTTTATCCTTGTATTATTTATTTGATACATTGGCCGCGAATATCTCCGTTGTGAATTTGAAAATAAAAGATTTTGTGTATTAAGTTGGTCATCCTATCAATTTTCCTTCTAGTCCGAGCTAGCATGTTCGAGTAATGAACACAACTTTCATAAAAAATTAAAAAATCGTATTCATGTGCGAATGTAAGTGCTATAATTAGGTCGCTAAACAGAATGGTCTAGTGAACCATGTATGGCGCAATGCGTAGTCTGAGTGATAATTAATTCTCAGTCAAGAAACATAAATCACCCCGCACTCTTTGCTTGTATTCAGATCACAGACATCACATATGCACGAACGCTGGGCTCCTACGATCTCTTACGTCCAGATTAGTTTTAAATGTAACGTAGCGAGAGCTAGTCACTATGGCCCTAGTTTGCTCCTGAGCTCGTTAAACTAACACGAAGGAATTGTTCCTTACAAATACCATGGTTCACTCACTCGTCTGTCAGGTTAGTTTTTGGTCAAGTTAAGTTAAGTTAAATTAAGTTAACTTAGGTTAAGTTAGGTTAAGTTAGGTTAAGGTATGTGGGTTGAGTGAGGTTAAGTGAGTTTAGGCGAAGTTAAGCGAAGTTAAGCGAGGCTGGGCTGGGCTGGGCTAGGCTAGGCTAGGCTGCGCT
>VOMN01017065.1:0-26737 GCA_014899125.1 Orchestia grillus
AATTACAGCCCTTGAAAATTGGGTATCGTTTTTTATGGGACACCCTGTGCATATGTCAAGAGATGTTTTTGAAACTGGAATTAGTTCGGGCACCGCGTTCAAGTTTACACTTTTTTGAGCACGTCGTGTTTAATCTTACATTCCTAAGGGAAAAATTCTGCCTCGGCACGTCGTCGAACTGCTGACGCCCTGACTGAGGGTGGGCACGCTATCACTTGCGCTACAGGGCCACGTGTACTTTCTTCCCCAAAACAGTGCAGCTCTGTACTCCTGATCCCAATTCCACAAATACTGATACACTTCCACACCTTGTCAGAGTCAGGTTTACTTTTCAACGACGTAACCGTTAATAACGCATAGGCATCCCTAAGAGAGCCCTGAAACAAGTTCTTACTCTTCACTCTGTGTTGTGAGCCACAAACTATTCCCGTCCTGCATACAAGGTTGAATTGAGTTCATTGATGGGACTGCGGTCCTTAACGCTAGGGACTCGGCCCTGGAATGGCGACACTAAATCTACGGCCACGTGTGAAGGAGAGACTCTTAGTTTTGAATTCACAGGGAACAAATGGGAGGCAAGGTACGGGATGTGAGGAACCCGAGGTTACCATTCCAGGGTTAAAAACTGAAGTGATGCTGGCAGAGTTGTATGCACGTTTGGAATAGAGCTGCATTCAATCTAACACAGAGTAGCCGACTGTGAATATTTTGAATGAATTTTATGAATATTTTTGTATGAATATTTTACCCTTATATAACTATCGAACGAAGCATTAATATTCAAAGTCAAGACCCTCAAGCGTGACTAAAGTGTACAAGTCTTTTCTCGCTTCCGACCGTCACTACGGTCACACGGACCCACCCCTTAGCCTTCCGATATTTTATTCTTGTGTGTAGCTCAGATTTAATGGATTGACATCGAACTCCCGTCGCGTTACTCAGTGTCGCGGCATTTTTTAAGTGCAAAACTTGGTTGAGGAGGCAGCCACCAGTAACCCGAGCCTGTGATTACTTACTTCTGTTTGGATTCCTTCTCATATTCCCTGCTCTAGCCATCAGTAGTGACAGCCCGTGGTTTCAGCTTCTAGTTCATTTTCCACAAGTGACTGAGATGGTATAGATGGCAGCTTTAAATAGCTTGAGGTTTTTATAGCTTGTTTTGTTTCTGTTCATCCCTGCAAAGGTTGGAGTTGGTGGAGGTCTTGAGTAAAGGGTGTGGATTGTTTCTGTCTACTATCTTGTTTTTTCACCTTTCCAAGCTCTGGAATTAGTTTATGTTTTGAGTAACTGGAATTTATAGTTTCTGTCTACTAACTTAAAGTTTCTTTCATCCGTCCAGGCACCAGAGTTGGTTTAGGGGGCTTAGGTCTTGAAGATCTGGAGCTCACGGTTTTTGGCTCCTAACTTTGTTTCTGTCATCCCCCAGGTGCCAGAGTCTCAGGGGGCTTAGAGTGAAAATAATGCGTGGCATCTGCCTTGTATCTTGGTTTCCTCCGTCCTTCCAGGTGCCAGACTTGGTGGAGATTTTGAGTAACGGGAGTCTGTGGTTTCTGCCGTTCGCTGGTCACCGCTACGACGCTGCCGTCCACAGAATTACGGTTTCGTGCACGGTTTCCTGCGACCAGGGAGCCCTCAAATCACGGCCATCGCACGTCACTGCAGGTGAAACATCAATACGAAAGTTCTCCTGATTCGAGCCATAATTGAGGGTTATGCTGCTTACTTCGTTAGCTCAATCACAACGCGTGCCCCTGAACATACCAGTTTTATTACCTGACGGTCCAGTATTTTTATAAGTCTTGATTGGGCGAATTTACTGAAATTGATTCAACTCTATAAGAACCCCTTTCAAAAATTTTGTATATCAGAAAAAAATACCGTTTAAATTTTAAACTCTCGTTCCATTTAAAACCTGGTTGAATTTGAAAACACGTGCACAAATTTGAACGACTGTTCTCGTTATATTTCGTTACTTTAAGAGTAAGTTGGTCCTGTTGGGGTTAATTCTTCGTAAAAGTTAGTATTGTGTTAAGTTAGTTGGGTGGTCCCTCCCTCTGATCGTGTGAAGGCTAGCTCGTGTAGAGCTTGCATCTGATGAACACCATTTTACGAATTTCTCTTCACTTCAGTTCATGGGTTATTTATATTCTTAAAACTAGGGTCATTGGAAGTCTTTAATTCTTTCATATGGCAGCGAATGTGATCAACAGCTGCTCTGGATACACATAACATGTCTTGTGATTTCTGTGAAGACCTATTTACATAACTGGAACTGCTGTACTATTCTGCAATATTTTACTGATCCGATCGAAGCTGAATAGTGATGTTCCATCTCAAATATGCATCCCATCTTATCGAATTCAAAGCTCTTCCGTAGAACAAAGATGACCGTAAAATGTGAGGCTGTATAAGAGTTACATTCAACAAGGAAGGACTTGCCCTGATAAAAGCACAACACACAGAACTCTTGCAGTGTACCATTGTTTCTTTATTTTACTTCAGACATGGACTTACTTTCACAGAACTGATGATAGAGCTCAACTCCAAAACGTTTTGTCAATGAATTCGATCGGTTGTCTTGGGGTGCTCCTTGTTTTTAAGCTCTTCGAACTATGTTATTATACACACTCACAGCTTCAGATGTCGTGTTCAACCGTCGAAAACAGAACCGAGCATCAATCTTTCATGCCTTGTGTGACTCCTATCATGCTAGAATATGAACCACGATTCTGCAGGACGGGCTGCAGCGAGCTCGAACATGACGCTGTGGCTTCTCGCGGTTTGGCGGAGCCAAGCAGAATGCAGTTCACGAATTAATGAGGAAAATTGGAGGCGCGCACGTCCTCAACCTCGCAATTATATTCGCCCACAATCAAGTAATTGCTGGTAAAATAAAACATTACCATTTACTCTAATTTGCGGGCCGTAGCCCTCTGCCTCGATGGTGGCAAATTCCCTCCATTACCGGTCACGCTGCTATGGTTAATTGCTTGCCAAGATTTCGCCTGGCTAGACAAATTTACAATTCACGTCAGACGTAATTGCTCAATTTTGCTGCAGTTGCAGCGCGTCCGCTCGTTTGAAGAAGACTAAACTTTGGCAAGTGAACGATGGCGGAATTTTGCACTGTAATGTGCCACAAATGTCATCAGTCGGTGGCGTCAAAACGCTGCTGCATCACCGTAGATGAGGGAAAAATGCTGCAAACGAACTTCATTTTTCAATGAAAATGAAGACACTGGAGCCCCTTTTCGAATATTCTGAACTCTACGTAAGCTAATCAACTGCAAGCGCCCAATGTTTATTAAAGTTGATTGCAATTTTGATCTAAATCATATCGACTGGGAAGCTTGACAAAGTACTTTTTCGTCGAAAGAGTAAAGAGAATGAAAAATTATACATTCATCCTCGAGTGACTGATATTGATGAATTTAGATGATTTAAAATTATCGCCTCAGACTAGAGAGCATTCGGTTGATGGAAAGTCGCATCTCGTACAGGTGGGTGCCTCAGCCCCCTCACTTCCTCCTTCTTCGATGTACTGCGTTGACTTTCGGACACTGGTCCAGTTCCTGAAATATTCGTGTCCGGCACCGAAGGGAAAATTGGGATGTTTACCTTATCGTTTAAGTTTTAAACATCGCCTTATTTTATGGGAATACTCTTATCATTGGAAACTTCAATTAATTATGCAGCGTGATATTCAGGAAAGATCAATTAGCGTATTGGAACGGGAAGTCCAAGCTATGCATAGGAATTGGTCTCAATTTCAAGTATTCAGTTGAATATTATGCTGCAGAAAACTGTTAACACCAATCATTGTGGCATGCGTGAATAAAGCCTCGATTTCTGTGAAGATCGTACAAATCGTCAAATTAATGAATTAATGATAACGTGAGATTATTCAATTAACACCACGCTGTCCAAGGTACCGACAAGAACTGTTTATGGTTTTAAAACATGTTCTGTTGCTATAAATAAGCAGTGTGTCCTAGTACTATAAGTACCACCTATAAGCATTTCGCTGCGAATCTAGGCAAGTCTACCTATTTATTCCTGTAACTCAGTAATAAGCGTTAGTGCTCTATACTGCTGCAAGCAAGATATTAGATCTCTTACTCCATTGATGTAACTCAGTAATAAGCTTTGGTACTCTACTGCTGCAAGCAAGACATTAGATCTCTTACTCTATTGCTGTAACTCAGTAATATGGTCAATTGCTTCCTTGCTGTGGATTTGCTCTCGTACTCGTAATACTGTAAATCAAGCTTTGGCTCGAGGTGTTCGATAATCTTGATGAAAATGTGTCAAAATTATTAGCTAGGACGAGATAAATTTAATCTCGTTAAGTGAAGTATTCGAGGAGTTGTAGGACATGCCTTTCATTACTTGGTATTGAGGCGTTAAACTTTGTAGATGATATCGATTAATCAATACCAAAAAACAGTTGAGCACGTGTAAAAATCTGAACTCTCCTGCACAATTTTTATTTCCCAATCGGATTCATTTGAGTGAGCGAGTATGCAAAGGACTTGTTTCAAGCCACCTTCTCTTTAATAACCCTTGTTTTAGTTGTGCGTCGCGACTACGAGGCGCAAGTTTTCGACCAGATGGCGATGTCTGGCAACACTGCACTGCTCAAGTGCCACCTGCCGGCGGTGCAAGAGGGCGTGCTGGTGGTCACCTCTTGGCAGAAGGACAACACCGTCAACATATTTCCTTCACTCTACGGAGGTGAGTAATCACGTTTCACTATCTTCCTTGCCGTAAGTAAACGAGTCTTGTGTTCCACAGGAATTAGTAGTTTGCTTTTTTTTCGGACGTCTTCATTAGTGTGAATGAAACACATCTTGCGTTCCACTGAATTTAGTTATGAACTTTTTTCTGACACCTTCAGTAGGGTGGATAAAACATGTCTTGCATTCCGTAGGATTTAGGTGTGCGTTTTTTCCGCCATTTTCGGTAGGACGAAGAAAATTTGTAGAGATTACCAATGCTTAGATTACTAATACTGACATTAAAAATACCGAGATTATCAATAATGAGATTACCAATACGGAGATTACCAATACTGGGATTACCATACTGAGATTAACATACTGAGTGGTCTTAGCTCCTTTAATATGATTCATTTCACCAAGTGAGATTAAAAGTAGACCGTTTATATACGTATGGACCTCTCACTTAACTGGCTTACACACTATGAGCGCGATGCTCTTGTGGCAATGGTAGTTGTCTTGCCAGGACTAGTCAATGTATAACCGTGAAATTTTTGTTGTACTATACCTCCATTTTGAATTATCGATACCTATGCCTCATTGCCTTTAAATTTTCCCAAGTGTAGACTTTTTACATTCAAATGAGCAACTATTTGCGTGTCCATTCTCTTCCGTTATTTGCTGCAATTGTATCAGCACTAAGCTGCTGAAATGTTTCATAATATTTCGCAAGGCTCAGGAGATATAAAACTATTGGTATTTTAATGTATCATTACTCTACTCTAAGACATCACTGTTTAATACTACATAGGAACTAAGTCACATGTTCAACGCTTTGTTCTCGGCTTATAGCCTTTCTTTCACGTGTAACTTAGGTTTTACTGCGTATAACGGAATATTTCGCGTATTTTTACATTAATTTAAGTTTTGACTACTATCATCACATCGCAGTGGGCAATCAGCTACCGCATCAGAAATCAAAGTCTTCAGCATCAAAGTGATTGGAATTTTTATTTCAACACTGTATTCTTATTTAGTGAAAATGAGATTTACTAAAAACTGCGTGTCTCTTTCATCGAAATAAATAATCTTCTCGCTCTTCCAAGCAACGCTAGATTGTTCAGAACACCTGTGAACCTATCATGGCACCGTAAATGCATGCTTTGTAAGCACCAAATTATACGAATACATTAAAGTTTTAAAGAACCACAACTCAAATTCAAATTATTAATGTTTAATTGAGTGTAATTCCTTGGAAGTTAAACTCTCTTTTCCCCAGTTTGTAACCTATCTTTCAACTCTATTTTCATAGGGGTATCAGGTATGAACCGAGAATCACACAGTGTTTTCAGGTAACATTTAGCTTAACGTGCTAATTACTTCACGCTGAACGATAGGCCAATGAATTTAAAATAACAACCATAAAGTTTCAACGCGACGTCCGCTCGGGAATGGTCAGTTCGCTCCGAGGAAGGTCAAGACTCGCCCAAACTATTTTTTGTTTATCTTTTAGGTCGAGCAGTTGGCGATTTTACACACGCAGTCAAGAATTCGAGTTGAATGAAAACGCGTTAACGCTTCCTTGCTGGTTAATCCTTTGAGACGGGTTAAACGATCCTCATTTTTGTTAAACTTCATTCGCTCACGCACTTGCAAATGAGAAATGAGATCCCTAGACTTCGTTCATAGGATCGTTTTATTCTCGAAGTGAGCAATTTCTGAACAGTCCTCTGCCTCCAAATTGAGCTGCCGCACATCCTCACCGGGGCGCACTCCAGCCCTGCAGTAGAGCAAGGAACTGAGGCGCGTGCGAGCTGGCTTTCGAAACAATAATTTCGTGATAGCAAACAACAATTCGCTCGCTTTTGAGGCACTTCCACGAAGCCTATGAGAGCAGTAAACCGTGGTTATGCTAGCCAATTTGGCATCACATGTGTACTTGGTTTCGTATCCATGGAGGACCTGCAAGTGTTTCTCTTCGATGTTGCTTGAGCAATTTAGTCCTTCAAATAGAGCTGTTGTCCGTTGGTGCAGCAAAACCACTTTGATTGCTAACTATTTTCCGTTGCTCTGTCTGTTAAAACCCAACATTTTCAAGCAATTTCGTAAACTGAGAACGCCAATTTGGAGTTGAGCATGTGAACGGTTATATTGATAAGTTATGTGAGCGACTACTGATAACTATAAGCATGGGAATGATTACTGATGAATAAGTTTGTAAACGATTACTGACAACTCAGTACGGGCACGATTACTGACCACACAGTACGGGCACGATTACTGACAACTCAGTACGGGCACGATTACTGACAACTCGGTTCGGGCACGATTACTGACCACTCAGTACGGGCACGATTTCTGACAACTCGGTATGGGCACGATTATTGACAACTCGGCACGGGCATGATTACTGACCACTCAGTACGGGCACGATTACTGACAACTCGGTATGGGCACGATTACTGACAACTCGGTCCGGGCATGATTACTGACAATTCGTTACGGGCACGATTACTGAGAACTAAGTGCGGGGACGGCTATTGACAACTAGGTATGATAACGATGAATTATTACTAAGTATCGAATGAAGATTGATAAACTAGTATCTACATGGAAGGAGCCGAACTAGTGCTGCTCGTGCTAGTTCTGCTCGTGCTAGTGCTGGCAAACCGAAGATTTCCAGGTACAGCACTGCAGCAGCATGGCATGGGCAGACGCCTAAACGAACCAAGTTCTGTAACAGGCCAGAGTTTGCAATGGAAACTAGAGTGTCAACTCCAATGGAAATACAGTCGTCTCCGACATAGAGCGCTAGATCGGTTGCTACAAACAACTGTTCTATCTTCTTATTTACTTCCTATAACCCTCTGTATTTGCTTATTATGGCATAAGTATTTTCAGTGTTCTTATGTTTCTGTTAGTTATACCTCTATATGTAGGGGACAGCTGTAGAGCTGTAGTTTGCTAGGACCGATCTAGCGCTCTATGCGAGTACGAATATCTCGAATTAGGTACACTAGTACTGAAGTTTCAACTTGCTTTTGCGCGTTGAGTTTTAGGTGTGTTGCTTACCTGTCCGGTTGCACAATGAAGTTATTCAGAAATCTAGCTCGTTATTCAAAAAGACAAATACTACCTCAGTAGGAACGTCGCTCTGCAAGAAATTTTACTAGAGGGAGAAAATGCCGAGGTTAGGTAAGTGTCAATTTTGGCGTCCTTATTCTGCCTAGCGCTATTCTGCTCGGTGCTATTCTGCTCGGTGCTATTCTGCTCGGTGCTATGCTGCCCAACGCTATTATGCTCGGTGCTATTCTGCCCAGCGCTATTCTGCTTGATGCTATTCTGCTTGGTGTTATTCTGCTTATTGCAATTTTACCGAGCGCTATTCTGCTCGGTGCTATGCTGCCCAGCGCTATTCTGCTCGGTGCTATTCTGCCTAGCGCTATTCTGCTTGGTGTTATTCTACTTGATGCTATTCTGCTTGCTGCTATTCTGCTTGGGGCTATTCTGCTGAGTGCTATTCTGCCCAGCGCAATTCTGCCCGGTGCTATTCTGCTCAGTGCCATTCTGCTCAGTGCTATTCTGCTCAGTGCTATTCTGCTCAGTGCTATTCTGCTCAACGCTATTCTGCTCAATGCTATTCTGCTCAACGCTATTCTCTCAACGCTATTTTGCTCCACGCTATTCTGCTCCACGCTATTCTGCTCTACGCTATTCTCCCAGCGCTATTCTGCTCAACGCTATTCTGCTCAACGCTATTCTGCTCCACGCTATTCACTCAACGCTATTCTGCCCAACGCTATTCTGCCCAACGCTATTCTGCCCAACGCTATTCTCTCAACACTATTCTCTCAACGCTATTCTCTCAACGCTATTCTGCTCAATGCTATTCTGCCCAACGCTATTCTCTGAACGCTATTCTCTCAACGCTATTCTCTCAACGCTATTTTCTCAACGCTATTCTGCCCAGCGTCCGTTTACAGGAAAGGCTAACCTGAGACCTCTCGTCATCATAATTTTTCTGCAAACGCTTTATTGCATTTTAGTTTTAACTGAGGTTTCACAAATGATTCATTTTCGCATGTAAGCTCTCGATGTTCGTTTGGACGCGCGGGGCGAATTCATAAGGCTTTTGAACTAGTGCGTAGCATTGAATTGATTGGTATATTGGCGTCTTAGGATATATTCTCTCGTATTAGTATTGGCGTCTTAAAATATATTCTCTCGTATTGGTATTGGCGTGTTAAGATATATTCTCTCGTATTGGTATTGGCGTCTTAGGATATATTCTCTCGTATTGGTATTGGCGTGTTAAGATATATTCTCTCGTATTGGTATTGGCGTGTTAAGATATATTCTCTCGTATTGGTATTGTGGCGTGTTAGGATATATTCTCTCGTATTGGTATTGGCATGTTCAGACATGTTCCCTCGTATTGGTATTGGCGTGTTCAGACATGTTCCCTCGTATTGGTATTAGCGTGTTCAGACATGTTCTCTCGTATTGGTATTGGCGTGCAAACACATGCCATACTCTCATTTTGGTATTGGCATTGGCGTGTTAGGACATGTTCTCATTTTGGTATTTGTATTGGCGTACAAAGACATGCCATGCTCTCATTTTGGTATTGCTATTGGTATTGGCGGGTTATGACATGTGCTATCATTTTAAAGTTTAAACTGATACGATTCATCAACTTACCAGCCATTTTCGTAAGTAATAAATAGTTATTCTTTTCAGTCGAAAGTTTCGCTAGGGTGTCAAGAAACACGTACTATGAAAACAAAATCGATGAAAACCTTTTGTCTCACTTCTCATATTAGAGACACGTAGTATCTATCCCCAATTCACCCAGTTATCACGGGCGTCAGCACTTTTACTTCGCGCCAAGCAAGAGAAGCTTAGCTGCGTAAATTAAATTCAGCTTGCCTCGGGCTAGACCAGGAAGATATGCAGAAGTCCCTCGCCCATGTCTGAATCGGAAGCGAGTGCGTATGGCGGCGGAGCGAGCACCAGATCATTACGCAGGAGACGAGAGGGCGCTTAGATGGACCCTCGACGCCAGTTGTCGGCCGCTTTTTTGTGACGAGTGCTTCTCAAGGAGGCCCTCCTGCTGACCTCAGTAATCAGCCCTGCCCGCCTCCAGACGGGGTGGCGAGCACGAGTAATGGTTCTTTCGAGGCGGGGTCTCTGCTGCTGATGAAGTGATGCCGTAGCTAATGCGCCAGATTTGATGGGGTCTGCCAGTTGTGGCTCTCTGGTCTTGGTGAAGCGATGCGGTTGTGAGAGATTTGAGGTACAATTTATGTTATTTTTGTGGTAATCTTTGGCTTTCATGAAGTGATTCCGTTGTGAAAATTTGATATGGTGTCGAGGTTTTTAGTCTTGATGGAGCGATACTGTCACGAGAGATTTGATGGAATACGAGTTATTCTTCATTCTCGGTGGGTGTTTTGGTCTTGATGAAATGATGCCGTAATGCACCGGAAATTACATCCGAGTTGAGGTTATTCCGAAGGAAAACCGTCGCGTCTTGGATGACGTGTGGTCGTCCTGGTTATGCAGGCCGCACGCTTCAGTCATATTCCCTAATGAAAATTGCACCTGAAACAATTACCGTGATATGATCTAATTTGGTTCCATAAGTAATATGAAGGCCAAGCAGTGTTACTCTAATTTAAAGATCTGACTTTCGCGTTAACATTGTGGTGTGCTACGCGGGTACTCGTAATATTTCTTCTGATTTTCCGCTCGGTTTATTAGCGATGTGTGTCCAATTGAGCGTAATCAACGAGACCTCGCTGAAATATTCGGACGGTAATGAAGCTAGAGCGTGTAAATACTCATGTCTGTTGTAGGTTCATCTGTGCGGGCTCTGAAAACAGCCACTATATTTTCATTTTCAGCACGTTTGCCTGAAACTACGGCTTTCCGCCCGATGTGCCCAAGATACCTGCCCCTGATATCCGTCCTCGGCCAAGCTTCGGCGATGAGTTCGCAGCCATCGCACGCTGCGCTCCGCAAATGAAGCGACCGCATGGAATATTCATGCAGGCCAGTCTTTCGTTGATTGTTGTGTCGGCCCCTAATTTGTCGCTGATTTGCATCGCGAAGATTACCATTGAACGTCAAAAAGCTGCGTCTGAATTTGCATCGTCAGAGCCAAAGCTTCCAGCGACATTTGCCTAACTCACTCGCTTCTCCATGCCGAAAAGTTCTGCATTCCTGTAAATTAAACGAATCGGTCTTGAGAATATTTGATGTTAGGTTACCTGAGCCGTACGTGGAACTGCCTTCGTGAAACATTGGTACGAGTTCCACTAAAATTTAGAATGAACTCTCCAGCTCCGCATCAACCTGCTCTTTTGGATGTGAGAACAAAACCATCTCCTCATATTTTAGAGCAGGGAGAGCCGTACGGATGATGTTCCAAGTTTCGACCATTTTAGCTAACGATAAGCATTGCTTTAAGACTGGGCTGAATTTTATCGCGACACTTTTAGGGGATTGTCGATGAGATTTTGTTAAGGCACATGTTGAATTCTGCTATCCCTGGAGGCATGGCAGGGGCCTGGAATGGTCCCACAAGCCTGGAACCAATAAAAAGTTCTACCATAAATAAGCGAGATCGATGAATTCTGTATAAGTTGCGAAACCGGCGGTAGTAAAATTCTTTGCTCCCGCACAACGGCTGCCTGCGGTCGTGTAAAATACAACTTTACAGGCGAGTGGGAACAGCGCTGTAAAGCTCGGCCCGCGGTCGTGTAAAATACAACTTTACATGCGAGTGGGAACAGCACTGTAAAGACCGACTCGCGGTCGTGTAAAATATAACTTTACAGGCGAGTGGGAACAGCACTGTAAAGACCGACTCGCGATCGTGTAAAATATAACTTTACAGGCAAGTGGGAACAGCGCTGTAAAGCTCGGCCTGTGCGCGGCCACGAGCACTGGACAGCACATGTCCGCAGTGTTGCCGCCTCGGCAGGAACACAGCGAACACAGACTCCAGAAAATGATCTTTTGGTAATGTGAGCATTGAATTTTTGTTCACGAAATTGTTTTGCGTCCAAAATGAGGAGTTTTTAATGTGCAATGGTGCACTGAGCGCTGGCACGTCTGGGCACAGCACGAGCTTCGGCGGAGAGGCCGTCTTTTGCCCCTGAATGCTTGCCACAATAGGACTACTCTCTATGTTAGGATTTTTTCTGTGTCTTCTTCATGACTTATGTGTTATCGATAATCATCTGGCTGAAATTCGTGCGATGCTGATGACTATTCATAGAAAACTTCATTAAATAGGCAAAACATTATGGACGCCCAATACTTCAGCCCTGAGGAACACTTCAGATCCGTAGTCGTGCCTCAGAAACTGGTGTTATCGAGTGCTGACTGTGTGATTGTCCCACGTTATGCAGGTTCGAGTCCTTGTGTCAGCTCTACCATTCTTTCGCGAGACTTATCTATTTGGAAAGTTTATTCGATCCTTGTGCTAATTAATTTGTCCATTATGAATTTGTAGTAGAGGCAAATAGATCTTGTGCTGCCATGAGATGGAAAAATTGGCAGCGAGAGACTAACGACCCTATCCTTGTGATGTAATTTGCTCTTTTAAGATGTTGTACTTCTGTTGGGTGAAAATGATTGCTTAGTGTGTATTTTTGTGTCCTAACCTATGTATACATTTTCTAGCATCACTACTAATTAGCGAATGTTAGGATAATGGAATTAAGCATCAGCGTGATGAAATGCTTACTAGCAAGAACTTCTCTTTAAACTGACAAAGACAACCATGTTCAGATCTGCATGTTGAATGTACGTAAAAAAATAAGTATTCGTCGTGAGACTAGAGTTGCCAAACAGCGTGATTGATTTGATATTGCCAGTCAAAATCCCTGAATTTGGAGACGGGGAATTTGAAGAACAGTTGCGTCCGTGGAAAGCTTAGAGCTCGTAGCGCAGTTGCATGGGAGATCTACGTGCGAAAAGACCAACGTTTAAAAAGCAATTCAAAATGGATCCCCCACTTTAAAATATCGATAATTTGCTTACCATTAAGTCGTAGTAGTAGAAGACAGGTATCATGAATACAACACACTGACTGTGTTGTGCATTTAACGAGTGTGAGTCAGCTAAAGTTGGCTCAATATGAGGCGAATATTTCATACTAGCTGGAACTGACAAATTTCACTGTGATGTATTCAATGATAATCTCTTATCTTCAACGCATCTTGCTTAAGTAATTCTACATCCTTCATCAACATGAAAAAAACCTACTTAGTTACACACCAGTTCAATGTGTGTTCACTTTTATTTATAAAGTATGTAGTACTCTGCGGATGAGAAATATTTGCTGCTTAGTCAAGCGAGACCCGTAGCCAGGATACCGCTACTCTAGGCTCAAATTCCCACTTCACTCCAAACGCCGCTAATTTAATTACTGAGAGAGCGCATAACACGCGAACGAATAACGGTACATTATTAGTAATAAAATATGGGAAGTTTTACGAATATAGACACGGCGGTAGACTGATAGACAGTAACTGAATATCTTGAATTCATCAACTGAAATATATGATCATCAGGTTGCACGATACAGAGGGTAAGTTTTTAATTTCATTTCCAGAGTCGAGTTTAACTGCTTGAAAACTTGGGAAGAATGAATTTCAACTCAGAAGTTCTTAAAAACTACCCTGTGCCATAGTGAAGATTCTAAATTGTGATTTACGTTGCCCTTTGCATGTGAAAGAATGTGCCTCTGAATCACCTTAACTTTTAATATGACCTGGATATTCCATTAAAATATGTGTAACTCCCTTCATATAAGTAGCTACAGTCCACCTAGTTGAACATGTATGAAAACTATAAACGTTAAAAAGCGAAACAATCGCAGTGTATACTCTCCAAAATTTGTTCTAAAAAATATTGTCTTGATTGGTATTAACGAGTATTTATTCCCGATTTAATTTTTAAAGCTAATTTTACTTAGGAACAATGAAAAGGATAAACAGGAGGATATAGATTTACGCTGAGGTAAAAGAGAAGCTTTAGAATCTCGGGGTAATCAATATTTTCTCCATCATCTCGACGACGGCATTGACGACACTAGAGCACGTTTTTCTTTTAAGTACCTAAGCTCTTGAAATCATAAAAGGCGAAACTATCATGCAAACTTCCGAGACTTTCCATTAGCATTGGCGAGGCAAGTTTTATCAAAGTTACCCGCTAAAAATGCCATGAAAAACGGGACCTGGATGCCTAAAAGCTGCGACCGAAACTTCTGTGTAGCCAATATTTAGGCACTTAGCGGCGCCGCCTTCTTCTTATCAAGCGCCTCGGGGGCCAGAGCAGCTTCCGTGCTGACCTACGGTGCTGGAAAACACGTCTCTAAAGTCACAAGAACTCGCGCTAACGGCGAAAACATTTGCGGTGAAAGAGTCATTTTAAAGGGCGTCTTCGACACTCGATCGAATGGGAGTTATAAGAGGAAGGAGAAGCAGACGCGCGCCTTTATTGAGGGGCTTTTTATTTTACAGCCTTTGTGTCACAGCGAGAACAGTGAGAAAAATAGGAGGTTCTAACGTTTCGGAAGTTTTCCTGATTTGATAGCTGAAAAAATGAACGTGAAGATACAGGATTCCATCCAAATTGATGAAACACATAAGTGCTTTATTTTGATCTGAACCCCAGCATAAACTTTTTTTTAATTGGAATTGTAGGCGTCTAAAATTCATGAAGACTAAGCAATTATTATAGGACTGAATAGTCAATAGAAATCGTTGTCAGTAGTTAATTTTATAATTATTATCGAATAACAAGACACTAGAAGTGAATCAAGATTGAAGTTAATTTTTATTTATTCGAATTTTATACGAAGGGTTTCTTACACTAATTTTATTTCTTTATTTTGAAAGCCCTGTCTTGTTTTTGCATCAAAACCCTGGTGCATGCTATGCATGCTCTTATTTTTAGTAAAAATACATGATAAGAGGAAATCCTTTATACTACCTTCAAATGTGTTTCGCCGCCAATCGGAGACTAGATGATCGTGGCACGTAACTCAATCTCTACTTAGATTCTCGGCGTGTATTCACATCATTGGCAATAATTTGGTGACGAGCAGTAGACCCATATCCCAGTCAAAATATTGCGTACGGCATCACGGAGGATCAGCGTAGTAAGGCTCTCGATAGGACAGATCATTGGAACAATTGATAAGAAGGCCGAGAGTTCCCGAAGGACGTGCAGAACGGTGCGAATTTACAGCAGACAAAATACACTCGGCCTCCGTCGTCTATACAGAACCGCACTTCATTGAGGCTGCTCAGGGCAGATCCGCTAGGCATGTGTGTCAGCAATTTATGGCAGACCAGAGCTGCAGCTCTTGGTGAAGGCCGGCTAGGGCCTTGAGGACGCTGAGGAGGCGGAGGTGATGTCTGCCTCAAATTGGACATTTATGCGCCACCATTACGCAGGCAGCCACTGCGAATGCCGGGGTGGTCACCCGTGGCTTGCCCCAATGCTGAGCGGGATTTTTAACTGGGATTGCAGCTGTGGGCAAGAGTGTGAGACGACCACACCCAAGTGGTCACGATTTCCTCCCACTAACTTTACAAAGTAAGTAATGCGCTAATTTCCGCGTCTAAGCTGGAGTAACTCATATGCGTTCCCGAATTAGAACTGATATGCATTGTTCTCGTGGATAGTGAAGCTGAACCTTGAAATACTTCACTGTTTTTTCGACAGTGGTGAAATCCAAAGGAGAAGGACGTTTAAGACTTTTCCTACCAAGCGTCATATGTGGGCGGCGGCTGTATTGTCACACTCCTTTTCTTTAGAGGCAAGTCACTCATATACGTAGTACGCTTATTTATGATTGGAATCTCAAAAATAGGGCTGGTGTCAGTAACGTACTTTTAGCCTTAGTCTCAGTCTCAGAAGTAGCGGTGAAATGGCGAGACCGGAGTGGGTTTTCACTTTATAGACACCAAACTCGGAGGAAATGCCATCTAAATTAATCCCTGTTGAACAAATAATACAAAAAGGGCAGCATTTCTGTAATTGAGATAAAAACTAATAAAACGAAGCGTATGGCAAAAGTAACGGCCCTTCATGAAAATGATTGTTTATTTTTGTCATGAAGTTAATTCACCTGAAAATGCACTAGACAGGAATTACTTGCAATGCCCTCGAGGTACCTCGACTCGACATGCTGCCTCATTTTTTAAAGTAAAAATTAACTCACAAAAAAGCACTTATCTCCCATTTTTGCAACAAAAAAGAATACTGGCGACAAAAAATTTGATTATTAAAAATGAGCCCATGGAGCCCAATGTTCTTCCAGTTAAATAAGAAATTGGGTGTTGTAGCTAACACTGTTAAGTGGTGTCTGGGACGAACATCTTGAGTTTCACAGGTGTCTGGGGCGCCCGTTTCGAGCTAAAACCATCACCCCTTAGAAGAATTTAGTAATCACAGTAAGCATTTGCAGCCGCTATGTTCACGCAAAAAATTGCAGGAAGCTCTACAATTTGTTTACCCTCTAGTGAGGAATGACGTTGAAAATACTTCAGAGATGACGCGGTTTTTGGTCCATGACTGATTTAGAGCGCAGTGCTGCACGACTCGACTGGTTTACTCACGTAAAATCGACAGTCATTTTACGCAGGGCTGGATGCACGCATCGTTCAGCCCACGAAGCAAGTTAAAACAACCGTTGTAGTGTCATGAAGGCAAGTTAAATTGTAGTGTCATGAAGGTGCTGTTGTCGCTTTACAGCACCTGTCTGGTTGTCGATGCTGAGTTGGGCAAGCAGGATCAAAGGCCGCAGTGGTGTGCTGACGACAGTAAAAAGAACCTCAGTCTACGGATTAAACGCTGTAGCACATTTAAAATTCATTTCCGGCTATTTTACTGCAAGTTCGACCTTTTGAAGCTCACAGAAATATTCTTGCTCTCGGCCAAAAATTTTCGTGATCTTTCACTGCGCGTGGCGAATTTTACGTGAGGCAATTTCACAGCATTTCACGAGGTTATCCTTAAGGGCGGGTAAAATAAGCGCGCTCTTTACGCAGAGGGATCAGTAGTTTGTACAGCGTGTCTGATGAAAGAACGATGGCTTTGTGGTGAGCGACCAACAGTGCCCGCCGCTGATCGCTGGATTAGCGGCAACATTCAATGTTCGTGTTACCGGTAACATTCAACGTTCGCGTTAGCGGCAACATTCAATGTTCGTGTTAGCGGCAACATTCAACGTTCGCGTTAGCGGCAACATTCAATGTTCGTGTTAGCGGCAACATTCAATGTTTGTGTTAGCGGCAACATTCAACGTTCGCGTTAGCGGCAACATTCAACGTTCGTGTTAGCGGCAACATTCAACGTTCGCGTTAGCGGCAACATTCAACGTTCGTGCTCTCCATTTGCGCTGGGTAGCGTCCTAGTGAACGGTTCAGGCGGTCGCCAACCTCACCCCTATGTGGAGCAAGGCAACTATATGACCGAGTTTCGTAAAGGTACGTTGTCGTTGGAAGCTCAATGTAGCTTTATCGTACATGTACAGAAGCATAAGACCGCCGGCAGCTTTTCGTACAAATCTTATAGCAAAAATACATTGGCCATTTTGGGGTTAATCTGTCTCAGATAAAATCGAAAAATTGTTATTCAGTAAATATTTATAATTGGGATATGGCTGAATATAATCAACTGCATTATATATTCGGCTGAACATGTAATTGACGTATGTGAACTGGTCCTTCGTAAATAGCATTCTTAGTGAGGATTTTATCCTTATTGCACTCTCGATGTCATCATTTTGCGTAGAGTGTTGATTTTCTGCAATTTGGTGTTCAGATTCTAATCGTAAAATATACGCCAGTGAACAGTGTCGATCCTAAGCCTCCTGCAAAAAAGAGCACACAATCCATTCTGTGCTACATTTGCCTGTTGTAAAAAGCAATATTTTGGAGTTGATGTTCGTAGTTTTACATGAACAAGTTTTGGAATTCAAGGTTCAATAATAGAATTTGGTTAATTTCATCAATGAGCTGTTATGTATTTTTCGGGGTAATTTCATCGGGTTCGGGTAATTCATCGGGTTCGGGCAATTTCATCAATGCACCCCCATTAAAATATTTTCAAGGATATTTATTTAGCACAGTGATCATAAATCGAGTACGATGTCAAAAACAAAATTCATATAATATTAAGACAGAAATAAACGCAAAAAATGTAAAAGGGTCACTCAGCGTTAAAAGTTCGAGTGGATAAAATCCGGGAAATAAAGAGAAACTTTCCAAGCTCTACAGACTGAAAGTTTTTCACGAGTCGAATATCCAAGGGAATACAGCCGCGGTGCTGCGATGCGAACTAACCAGGGCTGGCGAGCGCTGCGTGCTTCATGTGCAACTCGAGGCCGGGACCAGAACTCGTATTGGGCTCGTTCGGTTTAATTTTCAACTAGGATCCTATACGTAAATGACCTAGAAAACTGCAAAACCAACCGCAAATGAACCCAGCAAGACATTCATCGGAGTTAAAATGATGAAAGTATAGGATTGAACGTTGTCAACAGCTCTAAAATGCAGCGTATGTTAAAAAATGAGACAGGGATAATTCAGAATTTCAATGTTAAGGTTGTCTCCCAAAGGACATTTTTCTGTTCCCTCTGCTCTAACTAGTCCTTCGGGATCTCCATCTCTCTCGCTCACACTATTTTTTTCCATTTATATGCCTTCTTCACTGATTGTTTTTTATCTTTTCGTCCTGTTCATTTGTAACTTGTTGCTTCTATACGCAGGGGATCTTGTGTGGGAACAAACCTCGTGCATAGATTCTTTGTTCTCTAAAGTCCAAACGTAATGGTCCCATCTCTTTCAGTGCGAGATTAAGTTACTAAAGCGTTGCTTTCTTCATTATATATACTACTGCCACTACTACTAGTACTATACTACTACTACGATTCAACTTTAAGGTTAAAAGGAGAATAATACATAGAAAAAGTCAAAAAGAAGTCTTTTGGTAGATGAAAGTGTTCTTGCAAGCATTCCTTCACAGTTGCGTGGAATTTTCGGTACGTTTGATCGCAAGGGGAGTAGTAACGTATTTTTCTTTTGGTTAGTCATAACTTTTTAAGAGTTCGGCAGAGGAAAGAATGATTTTTTTCACAATACGGACGACTTTCCTTTTAGTTTAAAACACTCCGGATGCTGACCATCATCTCTGTGGCGTTAGCGCTACAAGAAAAAACATTCTGGGTGGAGGAATACAGTAGAAGAGCTTCTGTGTTGGGTACGAAAATCTTTGCATTGAAGTTTAGCTACACAGACTAGAGTTGGCTTCTCGGTCTGGAGGGCTGCGGACTGGACGATGATGCGTGAGACTTCTTTGAAGTGAGTCAAAAGAACCTGTTGTGATAAAACTCCTTTTCTAAGTGTCAAAATATTTCTGTGGGAGATGTATCAAAGGAAGAGGAGTGCCTTCCAGGTATGAATCCTCAGTTCCGGACGACTTTGAACAGCAGGTCATGAAGACCGAGAAGCCAGGTGCTCAAATTGGTATTTTCAAGATGTTTTCTTTGTCGTGGATCAGAGGAAAATTCTATTTTTTTGGGCTGGAACGAAGGCAATATATTGCGAATAGAGGGTGGCTGCTTTGGTCCTATCGTAGTCCGTCCACTGAGAACTTAATCAACCAAACGGCGGGATGAGGCAGCCACAATTTGGATAAAGTTCTATCACTCAGCTGAATTACGTTGTGAAGCAGCACATACGGTGGATTTTCTATCTAGTATTTCTGGGAACGAACTGAAGCAAAAGGATGGGGAACAGGATTGGTTGGTGTTACCGAGTTCAGAAACGACTTTATCTTCCAAGTTAGGTTGTGCCGCTGAAAAGCTTTCCTTGCTCCGCAGAAAAGTTGGTCGGCTGGCGGTGCGCGAGCGGTTTTTGGGTAGGTGTCAAATGCCTCTTGCGAGCGCTGGTGATAAGGGGGGACCGTTAAATCCTGTCGCCTTGCAATAGCTTTGATCGGCCGAGAGCGCTCTGTATCTTAAATGCTTCATAAAAAAGTTGCAGTCTGTTTCAAGTTCGTGAATAGGAAT
Source organism: Orchestia grillus (assembly GCA_014899125.1). Taxonomy (NCBI): domain Eukaryota; kingdom Metazoa; phylum Arthropoda; class Malacostraca; order Amphipoda; family Talitridae; genus Orchestia; species Orchestia grillus. Next base: position 19,816 of record VOMN01017065.1, read on the forward strand.
CAGCGAAACGTTCAGTCGAAATTTGTGGAGCGATAGTTTGTTGCAATGCGTTAAACATTTTTTTAGACTAAGCTCAGGAGAAGGTCCAGCTGGATTCAAATTCTTCTCTCCCTTTCATCCACCTAACATCCGCTATGTTGGCACTTGGTTACTACATTATGTATTGAAGTTTTTGTTTTTGAACTAGATTTGGCTCTTGCACTAGTTTAGCAGTATTTGAAAGTAGACACTTTACCAAAGGTGTCAAATCAGTTATATAGTCGAATCGAGGTTTAGAAGCTCAAATTAAATTCCATCAAAAGGAAAATTCTTAACTTTGATCATACCTTGTGATGCAGCGTCTACTTGTATTCCTGCCTCTGCTGAGGTTTTACCTACCAAATTTGTTCGAAATAAAGCGAAAATTCTTGGTACGATTGTGTTCTATTTATTAGCTACTTGACTATCGCGTAAGAAAGTGACTCCATTGCTCCTTGATAATCGTGTGATGAATGAATTGAGAAAAACATTGCAATAAGTACGGTATAAATTGTCTTCTGTCTAAAAATTCATATTAAAGTACTAGTAAGTAATTTTCTTTATTACTACTTAAATGTGCCGGATTTCCAAATGATCAGAATTTTTTTCTGCACGCTTCGTTTTTTGCAAGATTTGTTGAAAATTCACAGTAGAATAACCACTTTTTGTTGAAAAAATACATGTCGCTGATTCTTGGCGTTTGAAAATTATTACTTCATTGGTCAATTGGTTCCAGCTTTCATATGGATTATTCAGCTGGTTGGATCAACTGCAATTATCTTTAAATGAGTACAACTTGGAAATCCTGTCAGCTGCCATTAATATTTGCGCTCGCTAGACTCAATGAGGTTTAGTTAAACTGCTATTTGAAATATTAAACTCTCCGCAGAAACTAGTGGTAAAATTCATAACGTTTAGCAAACTAACCCATTTGTTGCGTTAGAAAAGTTTGTTGTGGCCGTTACGATTTTGGTAAATAACAATCAGTATGAAAAGCTGTAGAAGTATTCTTAATTTTTTCTGAATTAAAATAAAAAAGTTAAAACCTACACATTTTACTTGCATCATGTGCACTCGAGCAGTCTGTGATATAGTGTGAGTCAGTTGACTGCTGATCTGCCATCTTGCCCCGCGTCTTCTTGGGGCTTATCTCCGATGAGTTTGTTAAATCGCTCAGGCGGAATTATTTTTCTAGACCTCAAATGAGATCGAGCTCCTAGAGTAGCGATGTTCATTTATAATTTCAGGCGGTAGAGCTGTACGTAGATTCTTCAAAAACCAGGTTAATTCAGTTGCATGTAAATATTTATTCGTTGTGTTGTTTTTTCGGGTACATGTAAGCGGCGTATCTGATGTGCAAACTCTGTGCAGTCGCCATCTGCGGTGGAGACTATGTATACACATCTTCAAATTTTTATAATTATTCAGGTATCCTGCCTCTTGGACTGAATTAATTTAATTTGAATCATATGAGAGATCGGGTAGCTAAGATAAATGTGCATGTACACTCTCTCTGAAATGTGATAAAGCCGCAAGAATAATATTGCTGTTAGATATAACTTAAACTTTAAGTGAAATTATATATATTTGCCTAATTTAACGAACAAATTTAAGATTCCTTCTGTCGACGGTTGGGGTGACTGAAATTTTGATGCCTCGTGGGATACATCACGAACGATGCCAGCCTTCACTCATATTTCAATGCCCCTCTCATGGCTAGTGAGTGTTAATTCGTGAACGTGACGTGCGCTGGAAGCGTTCTCAGGAGGTAGCAAAAGTACTCGTAGACCTTCTACAGAAGTTTTGCGTGTCCAGATTTTGACTTGGAGAATGAGAAAAGCCCTCAAAACCCTTCACCCCTGACCACAATGGGGCTGTCGAAGTAGAGGCATTATATATGAGTCGCGCTTCCGTGCAGCCGCAGATTGAATCAAGAGACTACGTTTATTATGGAGGCGAAAACAAGCCGCATTTTCCATTCGCGCCATTAAGATCATTGAGGCCTCAATTTAGCCTCTATTTTTGGACTGGCAACAATGCTCTCCACTGAGCACTCGTCGCTCTTAAATCAGGAACTCTCCATTCAAAAGCGCCGCCCAAATACGCCATAAATATATGAGGCGATGAGTTTTTTTACGTTCTTTTTGCGAGGGCTCATAAGTCGAAGGAAGCAATACAGGCTTAGGGGCCCGGGCCATCAGCTACAAAGCCTGTGAGTTTCATTGGGAGCCACAGGAGCGGTAAATCTCCAGTTTCGGCCTTTATATTTACCAGCTCCGCCAGACTTCCGACTATGCTGGATCTCGGCGGGCAAGGCAGGACTTTGTTGTGCCGCAGCTGAGTGATGATGACAGAACTTGTGATTATCCAGGATTTCAGCTGCACATGCAAGACTTGATCACATCGTGCAGCGGCTTGGGTGATGTTGATGGACTCGTGAATATCCAGGAACTGCGTGTGCTGGAAAGTAAGCATTTTCGTATGATGTGCACTTCCTTGACTGGAGATATCAATTTTGTGGACGCTTAGAATACAGGCTGAACAAGTAGGCGACTTCTTTGTAGCGCATAAACGTTCGCCTGGAAGAGGAAACAATCTTCTGGCTATCATGAATCTGAGCTTAGTGAGCAAGACTTCATTTTGTTAGTCAGTCCCGTTTTACGAACGTTTCCAGCAAATGAACGATATATATTTATCAACTCTTTCAGTACTGTCGAATTTCGCGTAGCTTGTCACAATAATCTACTCTTGTTAAATAAATAAATATCTGCATTGCTTTGCACACGTTCATCAGTTTCATAATTTGGGAGATACTTTCCAAGAAAAGCTCCTTCCAGTGGTTAACGATTTATGACTGGTTACGCTTCCTATTTATCAGCTTATCTTAATTCAAAGAAAGAATTTAAATTCATTGTTTCATCGACATTATTAAAAATTTCACCAACAGTGAATAAACATACGATTTTGGTAAAGTAAGTGATGGAGTGGAAAATGTTCTATGACAGAGTATCATGACACATGGACGTACCTAAATGGAGCATCATGACATGTTAACGAACATAAATGGAACATCATGACACATGGACGTACCTAAATGGAGCATCATGACATGATAACGAACATAATTGGAACATCATGACACATGAACGTACCCAATGGGAGGCCTAGGCCTTCTCAGGTCTAAGCTTCCAATAAGACACGTTCGGGCGCAATGATGCTTTTCAATCCAGTATTTTTTTCACTCAACTTCTTACTTCACCAAGATCGCATGTTTATTCACTGGTAATGAAGTTTGATTTTTTCGCGAAATACCGTAGGTAACCTTTTCCGCTAGTTCAAACAGCGTACAAATGTGAAGTATCAGCCAGTCACTCACTGGAAGGAAGTTTTGCACGTGTTGGAGTTGAGTGCACGAGTGGTCGTACTATGGAGGGCTGGCCACCCATACGGTAACTACATTACAGCGGAGAATTAGCCAATGACGACGAGCAAGTTGAAGTCTTCTGAAGAAATTAAAGAAGATCATTGGGTACATTTCTCGGCGTACGCCACATTTCAGCGTAAATCTTTAGATTTGAGGCAGGAGTCGCCGCTTTCCGGCCGAAGTATTCGCTTTAGGTGCTCTAAAGAATAATCCCTTCGTGGCCCCGTTGGAAAAAAACTCTTCAGAAATTCGACCCCAATGTCAAGTTTTTCTCCACACATAGAAGAAAAGAAGACCGCGTCATGGCAGCATCGTCAAATTGAAATACATGGCATAAGCCAGATGAGCTGCTGGCGGGACGTGGAACTCGTGACACTAACTCACCGGATGAGCAGTAATGCACAATGGGAGAGGGTCGAGAAAATATACCGTACAACCCACAAAAATATACACTCGATAATTTCATAATTTGGAGATAACACTTTTTAATGTTGAAATTTCTTGTTAAATGGTAATAACCCGGATCATAGATACGACTTCGATAATATTTTACTATTCTCAGGCCCAATGCAAATTTCACGGAAATTTAGATAAACAAACCAGCCTTTAGATAAACCAGCCCACGAGAAGTGTTGGAGGTTAAAGTCTCAAGTGTTGGACAGAGCTGAAAAGTTCAGGGCAGAGATAGTCCGGTCTTGGAAGCAATTTTTTTCTTGATGATGCGACTAGTCTGAACTCTATTAGGAAAACTGAAAATATGCTGCCGAAGACAGGATTTTTATAGCAAAAAATGCAACCCGTATACAGGATACTTTACTCGAGACCTGAAATTTCCCTTGAAAAGAGGCGAAGCGTGACGGAACGGTAGGTACGTAGTTATAATAGATTTTGACCTTAAAATCGAGTTTACTGCTTAGTGGGTCATACCATGTAGGATATTGGATCGGTGAGCGTCGAATGAAAAATTATGCAGGTTATTGACTGTATGACTGGCGACCCCAGGGAAGCACTCTTTGTCTATCTCCGCTGTACATAGGCCTTCGGGGCTTTTATCTTTCGTGTTCACTTTGCAGTTTTCAATTTTCATGCCTTCTTCGCTGACTCTGTTTTTTTTCCTCTTCCTTTTTAACTTGCTGTTTCTATGCGTAGGGAATTGGGTGTTGGAACACACCTGAGGATATATTTTGCATTTTCTACAGTCCATACTAGATGATACCTTCTTCTCTTCGCTCTCTTTGGACCACATTTCATTAAACAGGCATGGGGAGTAGCGTCCCCATAGGGGTTACCTCAGCTATAGCGAGGCCTTCGGGACTTCTATCTTCCGTGTCCACTTTGCTTCTGTTCATTTTCAGGCCTTCTTTGCTTATTATTCTTCATCTTTGCTTCCTCGTTCTGCTTAACTTGCTGTTTCTATGTCCGGGGGATCTTGTGTGGGAACACACCTTGTGCATAGATTCCTCGTTCTCTTAAGTCCATACTAAATGGTCTCTACTCGTTGGGTGAGAGATAGTCTGAGTTACTGAAGCGCTGCTTTCCTTGCTACTATATAGTACTTCATGTGGATAGGAAGCTTTAAATTAATTAATCATCGATCAGTCATAGTGACCGTGTGAGAAACTGTTTTAGTCTAGACGATGACTGGATGATCAGTTTTCGAGGCTGTTGGCTGGGAGAGAAAGTCCTCAAGGGGACGAGTTTGAAGTGCCTCACCGTCGTGATGGATGAACGTCGATGCTGCAGAGTGCAAAAATATTGTTCAGCAAAATCTATGCCCAGCATAGACAGGCGAGGGAAATGCATGCAACACTTTCACGTTCTTAATAATATGGGTATGTGTGATTCTTTTATGGATAATATTGACGGAATAATATGGATTTCGGGCTATTTATAAAATATGGGTTGGTTATGAGGAAAAGTAAGTTTGATAAAATTCGACTCGGTTTCAATAAGCATTTATGAATAATATTCTCTGCACCACATTTTATTCGCTTCCTACAGAGGTAGTAGTTACAACACTACAACGAGTGTCTGTATAAAGAGCAATGCTTATGATGGCTTTACATTATATTAGGAGCTAATGAGCCTCATTGTAGTCTTTTAATAGTGTTGGAATTGAACAGCTGAGATGTGTTCGCAAGTGTTGGTGTAACAACTCCTTTTACTATAATCGCAATGATTGCAACACCTATTGTAACTATAGTTACAGTTGTTGTTTTAGTTTTTATAACTAACGAAAAGTTGAAAGCAAGGAAACCCTTTGCCGTCCCGTTGCCGTCCCGTTGCCGTCCCGTTGCGTCCCTCGAAAGCAAGGAAACATTGAGACTGCAGTGCTCCTGAGGCCCTTGTGGGACCAGACGCTCCTCTCGCGTGTGCAGGCAACACGAAGGAATTCACAACTCTTCAAAAATGTCCCCCGTTGCCACATTCCCACCTTTTGTAATTATTCTTTATTGCTTGTGAGATGAGTGTTAAAGGTCATTATTGTTCAGCGCCGGCAATTTCCATGTTTACGTTGCCGTAAAGTGCGCGCGTTACCGGTCCTGACCGACCTAACTTGTAGAAATGATCACGACGATCGGTCCTCGGGCGGGGTAATACTCACATAAACGGAATTCCTATTTTATAAGAGAATAATTCGATGCTTCAAATCCCGTGTTTGCATTTGGCAGGGTGAAATGATGGCGATAATTCGGACGATGATTGGTTTTATGTGGTCGTTCAAGGGACCAAGGCGGATTTGGGGGTCGCAGCCCGAGATGAAACTCTCCTCTTAATGGCGCGGAAGAAATTCCTTCCTGGACTTCATTGTATGGAAAATATAAGGCGACCAGCATTGGTGACTCGATTATCTCCACTATGATGGAACGGAGGAGTGGTCTTAGACTTAAAATGCTTCCAGCCTCTTTTAAACTTTTGGGTCCTACAGGGACACCTGAGTCTCAACTTAGTTTTTAATTGGTTCGTTAAGTCTGTCAGATTATGAACGCATTTGAAAAACTACTGGTATTTATTCGCCGGTCTTGGAGGGTTGAAATTGAGGCGGTCTTGAACTTGCGCCTCACATGGACGGATCAAGCAACAGCTGCTCAGTTCCTTTCTGGTGATTGCTTTCTTTAGTCGCTCATTTCGCGCGAGTAGAGAACATCTTGTTTGTGAGTGCTTCATTAGAGAGACGCTCTCACGCTTCATTAGAGAGACGCTCTCTCGCTTCATTAGAGAGACGCTCTCACGCTTCATTAGAGAGACGCTCTCACGCTTCATTAGAGAAACGCTCTCACGCTTCATTAGAGGGGTGCACTCATGGAAACTTAAGGAGAGGAATTGTTGATGTGGATACTACATTGGAGAGTTTTTATTGCGTATTTTAAATTAATTAAGTTCAATAAATATAAATTTTAGCACTGTATTCTCACACATGGTTGAGTGCCATCTTTTCTCGCGGCTTCAAAGAAACCGAATTTTTTTCGAATGAACATG
>VOMN01017084.1:0-16860 GCA_014899125.1 Orchestia grillus
AAACGGTAAACGTATGCGTTGTCGGAAAATCATGGGACGGTCCCCTTAATTTACTCATGTTTTCATCGATGTCAATTTCATTACCCCGACCTTTTGTTTTTCTGATAATTATTCTAAAGCATGTCGCACTTCTTAGAGCACAGAGTGTTGTGGCGCAGCTAACTAGCCGGGGGAATTTATTTTTTGTAATAAAAAATTATCTCGATTTTCCTGAAAAATACATTCTTTCATTTTTTCCAATTCAAGATTAACATTTTAAAACTGTGGAACGGAATAGAAAAGGGCCACAGGAACCAGCCGAGGACTTTCTCCCCAAGTTCAACACTGGTTCTCTTTTTCAAAACCATTTTAGCTTGACCCTGTGATACTCGTACGTAACAACGTCAGGAAGCAATTTCCGAGGTTGCGTGACAGATGACTAACCAAGACCGCTCTTATGGTCATTGAAAAAATGTCAGAAGTCGTCCAAAAACAAGCGCAGCTGACGTGAGAGACCGCGGCAGAGACAGCCGTCCGCAATGCGACGCTCTGTTCCAGTTTTTAGCGATCAGGCTGCCGTCTGCGTCCCGGTGCTGTCTGGCAAGCGCTGAAGCAGCAAATTCAACTCCCAGCGTGCTGCTGAGGGACTCTCATGGAGTCCCAGTTTGCTTCATATTGAAAATTTAGCTTAGGATAATTAAATAAACAGGAATGAATTAACCCGGTTTTCCTGTGAAATTTATGGTACTAAACGCCTGAATTTCACCCTAAAAAGGAACTCCTGCTCAAGACAACACAACTTCCCCTCTGGCATGGAACCCCATGGATATAACTTCGAAGTCATAAATATATAATTAAAGGAAAAAAAGAAGAAACAGCTCCCTGGTAAACATTTTCAGCCGCCGCAGGTTGTCCAACGTAGCCAGGCTTATTACATCTCTGTGCTGGATCTTATAAAAAAAATTTTGCTCACAAAGAACCAAGGTGTTTGACAGCAGCCTGTGCTTAGGCGGACTCACCTTCTGTCCCCGACCTTCCCTCCTTTTCGAAAAATATACATGAGTCAACAGAAATAATTTTATTCTGAAGTACTTCTGTACACACACCACGATCGCCGGGCAAGCTTGAGTGAGTATCTAGTGAGCCTGCAGATATATAACTCACATATTGGACAGGATCGATTAATCTAAGGCTTAGTTATTCAATAACAGTAGGTATAGTGTACACAAATATTCACCGACATCAAGATTTCTGGCGTCGCTTAACCTTAAAATTACGATGTTTCTAATTCCTTTAAGATCAATTTTACCCGCATCCGTGTCTTACTCGCTACTGCAGTCAATGTTCGTTGTTATCGAAACTGTAATTATGTATTGAAAAAATTCCAGAGGTGAAAAACATAATAATCTTTTACCCCGTCAATTACCCCGTTTCACAAATACCTACAAATTATCGGTCGTATAATAAAAAGCTCCCTTTTGCTTTTGTTTCAGAAAAATTTTCTGGTATCCGAATATTTTTTAAAGCGCACAATGCTCGCTCATCTGTAAACTTCGTTGATCGCACAAACTTTTGGGCAAGAACCGATGGCCGATATCGGGAAATGGATGCAAATATATTGGAAAGCTAAGGGAAGAGTTTCTCGGTTTTATTTCACAGATTTTATTCAGGATAATCAGTCGATAACGCACGCCAGCTTGTATTGCATTCTGTTAATGAGGGGAGAGTGAAAATCAACGCGCAACTGCAAATTGGGACGCATTTAAACTTCTCTTTGATTGTTCTTCACCTTGTAATAAGCGTATATGTTTTGAGATTATTAACATAGCCATCGTTCAACATAACCAATACATCATACTTTCGCATATGATATATTGCATTTGGAAAATCATTTACAGGTATGATCGATATTATTAATAACGCTGACGCAAGCGATGACGCTGACGTTGAAAGAATATTCGCTTAAACCTGTTCCTGGAATCTGTTTTCAGATCAGACCGGACGGTACGTTATTCATAAAATTGTAATGAGAAGAACAGGAAGTTTATAACTATAGTTTTTTGAGCACCATGTTTAACAGCAGCAACTATATAACCAACCAAGAATAATTTACATACAATGGACAACAAGCTTATAATTACAATTCTATACATTTCTGGAAAAGTTGTTGTATTACTTTGGAATAGTTAATTCGTTCACCGTTAAAGATATCAGTGTCCGCTTTTACATTCAGTTAAAGAGGAGCCAATAAGTTGCATAAACCATACCTTCTAATTCCGTACGACTCATAAAGCCGCTATGGATTTAGAAGCCGAACATGACGTCTAACTTTCCTTGAGGCGGCATCATCATTAATTCTAGGCACATCGCTGATGGACTAAGGGCAAAACACCCCTCGAAAATAAGCTCTATGAAACTTTCAATTCAATTTTAACGGAACGAGAGCTGCTCTTCACTGGCGAATGACTGACATGCATTGACGGGGCTCAAGATCTTGAATAACTGACATGCACTGACGGGGCTCAAGATCTTGAATTTCTCCGATTCTGCGGCAGCTGGACGAGTTCAGTGTTCGCTTGTTTCAACTAACGAGTACACTTTACATTCTCGCACTCACACAAGTAAGGGCTAAAACTTTATTTTGCCATAATTTCACAATGTCTTAGCAATCAAAATTCAACATCTCGTGTATTTTATACGCTGAATACTAAATCGGTATAAGAATAAGTAAATGGTAAGTTATTGATATAATATTAACAAAGGTCTTGCTTTATAGCTTAAGAAATATCAATCACACCTACGAAGTTAATTTTAAAGCTACAATCAATAGTCCTCGAATATTCAAAAGTGATTTACACTACTCATATACTGTACAAATTTCTAGAAAAAGATCTACTTCGTCCGCGGACGACGTCGATTCTCAGTCAATGTCTGAAAGCTGCGTGGGAAGGAGGTCGTCGTTTAACATTCTAGTGCTAATATGGCGAAGACCAAAGAATTGATATGGCGAAGACTTCTTCAATGATCCGATCTAAACTTCAAAATGATTTGTAAGCTGCTGGGACAAAGGTATACAAAACACAATTCGTGTATTTTTAAAGCACGAGGGATTCCGTTCTAGCACGCTGAGAAAACCCCCAAAAGTATTTTGAAACCAATTCGTGTTAAAAATTGTCTAAATTTCACATAGGTACATTTGAGAAAACCCGCAAGTTTAGGGATGCTCTGCTACGGTGTAGCGAGATAAAGATTGAATAATTTAGCCGCAACTTCTGACCCTGCATCGATATTTATTGCAGCTGTACTTCATTCACGATGAACGTTTTATTTCTTTCCCGCTTTAATCATCACTCGCCTGTTTTTTTAAAGAATTCACTATATATTACTGCATATATAGTCTAAAAGAAAATACAAATAAGAATGAGGCTCTAAAAATTGAAATCTTTAATTCTTAAATAGAAACTCCAACGTGCTGCTTTCAGAATAAAAGGACGACTGAGTTCGAATCGATGAATGGTTATAGCGCTTGCACCTGGTTCACTGGAAGTAGTTTTGTGATCATTCAGACTATAAGACGTAGCGCGACCATTCCGGCACGCTCGAGCTGTAATTTAGCGTAGTTGAACCACTTAGAAGACGCTTGACTCATTGATAAAAAAGTGAAGTCTATTACACTTCTGTTAAAAGTCTAGCGCAAGGAAGAAGTCAGGTTTCAGTCTTACATAGAAGACAAATGATTGAGAAAAGAAATTAAATTTTACGTTGAGTGCACTTATCATGGCTAGGACAGACGACAAGTGTTAGGCTGCAGTATCATTGTCAGGAAATTAAGTTCGGGTGGAGTGAAAATTAAGGTAACTGACTGAAATCGATTTCATTGCCATTGCATAGCTGAAAAACTCTATTGCTCGAAATGGACGTACGCTAACAACAGAACAAATGCAACATTTAGTCAAGTTCAACTCCGTATGAGTTCAACATTTATTTCGTGGAAAATATGATACGAAAAGAAAGATTTGAAGGTACGATACACTTTCATAGAAGAACTTATTTATTACTTTAATGTGTTGATTATAACCTCAGAGTCGTTAAATTCGTGATTAGGTCTCACAATGATGACAATACATTTTACTCACATCCCTAACACGTCAGTCGTTGTGAGGCACCGCTGGCCCGACGATGTGCTGTGTTGGAATCAAAAAGTTTCTTTCTCCGTGGTCATAGTATACTAAAAAAGGGAAATACTCTCTCTTATACGTTCGTATTCTTCCAGTATGTTCTGTTTAACCCTCATGCATAGTGTACGAGTTCATATTGATACTCGTACGCATTACAATCAATTAATATACATCAATAGACGAATGCAAACAGCAGCACACCTTTATTCGTATGCCACAATATCACTTTTTGGGGCCAGGTTCATGTTCCTTCGCCATTTAATATTGATGCAAACTGTATCAGTGTACGAACACATTCATTTAAGGCAGCTGCACATGACGAGTGTTTGTGCCACGTCTGGTCTCTTATCGGGCCATTCAGACGACCTGTAATTTCGAATTCGTTTATTTAATAACACAGTTCTTGGCACCGAATTTTTATCACCTGAAATTGCTAGGCTCGATTTTGTGTACCTTCGCTCTCGCTGTGCGTTCGCTCGCTGGAAATACAGCGCTCGTAAATTAAAACTTCTGAAACACATTAATCGAATGTCTGTGGGAACGCACTTGGGAATTTTATGATTCAACTGATCATAAAACAATTCAGCTACCTCAATTCTTAACAATCATGTGTTCATTTATTGACCATGAAGACATCCCAGTTTACATATTTCACCGGGGCATCGACAATGATCTGTAATTTTGGCCTCCCAAGTGCATAAATCGTTTCCAGATAGTTATCGATGGGGCGGCGAATAAGTCAGACTGCGATTCACTCTTTTTGGGTGAGGTCAGAAAACCAAGTGGTTGGCTTTCACTCGCTCTGTCCACTGGTTCCCTGAATGCTCCAAACAAAAACTTCGAAAGCCAAGGAACTCAGAAACATTTTCTTAGGTGCTAAATCATTATTGGGCCCCAGGAGACCAACTTTTCTTATCATCATAAAACACGCGGTTTGTGCAGAAAGGTTCACAAAATTGCGGTCACTGTTTGACGTAATTAGCCGCGAGTATGAGGCGCACAATAACAATTTGTCACCACTTCATGAGAATAGTATGAGTATGAGTAATGGGTAGTATGAGTAATCATTTTTGTTACGAAACTTTTAAATTGCGAATTATGAAAGAGCGATTATATTTTTTCTACCCCTCAGTATTATATGTAGCACGAGAGGGGACTTCGTTTGTCGCTGACGTCAGGTTTTGAGCTGAAAATTTCCAAGGACTTGAGCCGCAAGACCTGCACTTTGCGTCGCCTGCGTCACTTAATACTTGAGGAAAAATCGCCAGTTATGCAGGACGGAAAAATGGTGGCGGTTGATTCATGACTGAATAAAATCACTTAAAGTCAGTCAGCGGAATTTGTTTCGTTTGAAACACTACAAAATATTGAATGAAAGCACTCTAAAATTTATTTTAAATTTACGTGCTGTCCGGGAATAGACTTTGATGAACTCCTGAAGCGAGCACTCAAGGGAATAAATCATTTCTTATGCTTCTCACGCTGGTGACATAAAACATCGGTCAAATAAATTTTTAACTAAAATGAATAGTAAACACGAATTTAACCGAATAATTGTCAGTGAGATTGAAGGCGAATTGCTCAGTGAGGTATAGTGCCTGAATAATCTTCGTACTTCTTGCATTTTGTTTATAAACTGAATTAAGAATATCTGGAAACGTTAAAATTCATTTATCGTTCTCAGAGCTACGTAAGGTACACCGCCGGCACGGGTGGGAACTTGCATGAACAGTATTTATGCATTAACATTAAATGTATATTAATATCACCTGTACCCTAAAATTGCATATACATTAACGTTAACTATAGAATAACGCTGACTATACATTAAAATCAACTGTGCATTAATTTAAGATTAACTATGCATTAACATTAACCATACACTTCCTATTCATTAACATTAACTACTATGTCTTAGAAATACGCAGAAGCTTTAGGGTTTTGCCCCTCGCATGTAAAATCTAACTGGCCAATTAAACGAGACTGTCGATCCTATTGAGCCAAATCGTTCTTTACAGCATAGCACTCACTGAATGCAGTAATTCTTTCCCAAAGTTATTTTTAAATCATTTTACCTGAACTTATGGTAGCATCATTTTACCGAACCAGAAATTAAAGTAAAATGATTTAAAAGTAGCTTTGGAAAAGAATTGCTACATCCAGCGAGTGCAATGCTGTAAAAGACGATTTCTACTTCCGCCAAACAATTCTGTATTGTTTCTCATTATTTAATCAGCTCAGATCAGGCTTAATACCAATCAAGGTTCAATATAAAAGTGATTTATTTTTGAGCTTCCCTCCCGTACACAAATAAAAATATTCCGAAGTACGGTAAAATAGACAGACGTCTTTTATGGACTGATAGGAAGTTTTAACCTGAATTCGTTTCCGCACTAAATGTCAATCTTTAGAATACAAACCATAAACACATGAAATTTTCTCCTCTGAGAGGCGCTCAATCATAATTGGCTTAGCGCTGCAGTGTCTAATGATCAAAATGGACGGCAGAACCCGTCTTTTCTGCCTCTCTGTGTGCTTGAATTACACCGTCTCACAAAAAGCAGCCACAGACGTCATCAAGGCAGGCCCGCATGACGGATGATAGAGCGACCGACACTTCCAGCTGAAATGACTGACGCAGCGAGTCTCTCAGAGGCGCACCCGCGTGCCTGCATTCCAGCGATATTTTCAGAACGGTAATTTCAGTCTGCAGTGGAGCAGCACGAGCACCTAATCGGGGTCTAACTTTTTCGCTGCCCCGTCGATAATCATCAATCCTCCAGCGGCGATATCCGCGCTTGGGTGGCCAAAATTATTGAATATTTTCGATGCTCCGTCAACGCTGTGATGATGACTGTTGTCTGCACGCGACACCTGACGATGGCCATTGTGATGGCCTCGTCTTGTGTGCATTGTGGTGCAATTCGTGTTGGTAATGAATGAGTGGTGGAATTTTCGATGGCAATTTTCGTGAAGGATGAACGGTACAGCTTATAATCGTGATCCTCGTGCGTGACGTGTGGTAGAATTTATGATGGTGATTTTCCTGCGTGAAGATGGATGGATTTTCTTAGCAATGACTTACTTACGAGAAGTACACCTCAGTTCTTGAAAAAATTCTGTCTTGAAACAATTTGTGAATGTCATCATTGCTTGTTGTTAAACGGAAATCGCTGAGCAATGGAAACACACATAAGTGAACTGATGCCCTTTTGTGGGACAATGTTTGACGACTAAACAATAATGATTGTTATAATTGTTACATCACGATGAAAGTGACTTCCTGCGTAACAGTGAAAAAACATTAAATTTTCACAACGACATACTTGAGGTTTAAAAATTTCACTTGCCTAATTTTTCCGACACAAATTATAGAAATAACGATTTAGTCTCCAGATGACATCTCATAGTAGTAAACGAATGCTCAATCTCACGCGTAATGGGAGCTGCTTTTTTATTTCAAAATTTTGATCGAGTTTCGAGGCTTCATTCACCTTTCGCAGATTGTTCCAGAAAGAATCTCAATACTGAAGCAGAAGTACACAAAATCTTCAGAACTTCTATACATGAGTTCGAAATAGCGTGCGTTATTATGCGATGTTAATTACAGCAATCACCTTACCGGGATACGCCACCTGTGCTGCCTGTGGCATCCTCGAGGTATTGTGTACAATTATAACAAGGGTACATCAAAGGGTTATAATACGTTGGAGAAACACGACCCGTACAATACACTATGGATACCTGGTATTGCGTTGCAGTGCGATGCCTATGCAAAAAGCTGCTAATAATATAGCAGGGAAGCAGAGGTTTAGTTATTTAAAGCAACTTCAATGGAAAGATTTTAAAAAATAGGAGTGATAAGCAACTGCTCATGTTCAGCTCCGTTTTTGAATATACTTTGAAAACTTCGTAATTATTTTTCAGCGCTGAATAGTACCATTGTTGCAACCCACGGTGCTGAAGTTCATCTGAATACCAAGTCTCCATTGGAAATTCAGCTACCAGGGCGGTATTCAGGATGGTGCATCTCCTTCTGTGTTTGGAGAGAAAGCCTTGTTTTCATCACCGACTGGAGACCATGTCAATCCAGCTAAGGTTGGGACGAGCAAAGGAACTACAGGAATAAGAAACAGGTTAATGATTACCCGAAAAGTAATGGGAGGAAAGTTGGAGAGAAAAATTAGCTAATTGCAATATTCTCCTGAATTCCTCACCGGTAAAATCAAATTCGGTATGAAGTTTTGGCTTCTAAAATGAGGAACGTTTGTTCTGTGGGGCTGCAAGAAATTTCTGGAACTTTGGAAACTTGCGGGCTTTTAACATTGAAAAAAGATTTTGATTCAGATCAACAAAGAGTTCCTCTTTACTGTGATTTTTAGTTAATTTTTTTAGACCTCCGAAGAAGTAAATTTCATTGAACGATCGAATAAAATGTTCCACACTTCAAGGCAGACGACTGCACATTTTGGGCAATGCCTGGAAATTTCAGTGAAAACATAATACTGCATTGAGCTGTCCAATATTTGAAAAACTGATACAAGTCCGCTTCACTCATCGCATCTAAATGTCCTCTCAGTGTTTTTATGGGGAATTGAAAACCCAATATGTTGCACAGTGTGTAAACATGACTCAAATACAATGCCTTCCCTACCAATCTAAAAATATAGTGTAGTATTTTATTTCCATAGATTTCCCTCCTTCAGCGAAGAGGCATAGGGGAATTCTTCTCGAACGCAAGCTATCTTTGGACCTTTTTTTCCTGATAAAAGACGTCAAGGCATTCTTTACAGAAGTCTCTAAATAAAGCTGCCGTGGAAACAAAAGTGCTTCGTTAACTCTGTGCCGACGCTTCGTAACTTCATCGCCGAGCCCCAAAGTTGATGAGGAAAAGTTCTGAGAGGCTCACCGCATTTGCATCCACCGATTGTGGCTCGGACACGAAGGAGCTGTCGTCTCCGAGACAGAGCAAGCATGAACTTACTCTCAAAAGTTCAGCTCAAGTTAGGAAGCTGAAGCTCTGGACTCCTTTTCGATTGAATAAACAAGGGATTAGCTCTGGGTTCGAATTCTCTTTACAGGAATATTTTGTTTAATAATTAAGGGTTCTAGAGTCTCTTTAGTTGAAATCGTTTGGTTCAAGCCGGTGCGAATTTTATGACATCGATCACTCTGGAGAGGGACCATTTAATATAGACTACTGAAAATAGGGAATCTGTGCTCTCGATGTGTTCCCACACAGGATCCTTTGAGAGTAGAAACAGCAAGTTAAGAATGGAGAGGAAGAAAACATACAGAAGAGATAGCGGAGAAAGTGTGAAAGTGTAAGAAGTAAAATGGGCACGTGAAACAGAAGTCCCGAAGGCCTATGTAGCTATAGTTGAGGTAACCTAACAGCTCTCTTCTGGAAACGTCAGTTCTCATAGTATAGCATAGGCAAGCATTCCAGCATTTTGTAGCAGTTTTGGGACGTCGGGTTCCGATGGATGCAGGCTTATGTAGACGCCTGCATCGAACGCTCAGCGAGGTGTAGGGCATCATTCCATGCACTCTGCAGGGTTGGGGGATAGATAAAGGGGTGGATGTTCCCATTATTTCCCCAGTATCCGAAATGACCGCCAGTGAGGACATACTTGGAAGAAAATGACAGGAACACGAACGAAAATTTTGAGACTCAGAATAGCCTTTCAAATTTCACAAAGATTAGAAATGAAGGCGGATAAAAATAGCCCTTACAATTTTACAATGATTAGAAGTGAAGGCGGAAGAAAATAGCCATTCCAATTTTACAAATACGAGACGTGAAGGCGTAAGAAAATAGCCCTCCCAATTTAACAAACGCGAGACGTAAAGGCGGATGAAAATAGCCCTTCCAATTTTACAAACACGAGACGTGAAGGCGGATGAAAATAGCCCTTCCAATTTTACAAAGATTAGAAGTGAAGGCGGATGAAAATAGCCCTTACAATTTTACAAAGATTAGAAGTGAAGGCGGATGAAAATAGCCCTGCCAATTTTACAAATACGAGACGTGAAGGCGTAAGAAAACTACCCCTGAAACTTCACGTCCGTGTTGAAGGTGCAAGCAGAACTTTAGAGGTTTCCAGGGCGTTTTTAGGATGCGCTGATTTAATAAAATAGGCTGCGGTTTCCGACTGCCGCCGCCCAAACAGGGCTTGCCGCTGCGGGGGAAATGCGAGACTAACAGGCTCTCTTTTCCTCAGGTCAAAACAAAATGAGTTATTTTTGCTCAGGTGGCTACGATAACGAATTTTGCTCCAAAATCACGAAGCGTTCGTTAAAACTTGCCATTATCCGAAATATAAGAAACAGTATTTATTTTTTTAACGCGAGATGGGATTGTTAGTTGGAATTAACCAAGTTTAAAAAAGAATAATTATCAAAGCAGGGTAAATCAGTCGAGTTCATATTTTTTCAATCGATCAATTTTCATTCGTCTTAACGTCCTCGGACTGAGTTTTCTTATTTGTTCCTCCGAACTTCCTGCCGCTGACGGCTTTTGTTTCTTTGCTGTCCAAAATTCGAGGACTGAGGGTCACACTAGTGACGTTTGCAGGTGACTTTTGCAATCGGGTTTACAGGTGACGTTTGCAGGTGCAACACATCAAAGATCCATCAAAGAAGCTCTACGAGAGCCAAATCTGCCTCTCATGAAATGATCTTTCCTTAGCTGGGACAAGCTCTTGCAATTTAGATACACTTAGCTCATATTTTGATTAGCATGCTCATTTGAGAGCACCTAGAATAAAGCGTCCAATAGCTCTTGCAATTCTTTTAAACTGAAAATTATTTTCTTATCACAGCATTCATTGCCATAAAGCAGAAAGAGTCTAATGTTTGAGGTACGTTCGTTCTTGAGAGTGAAATGAGTTGAACGGTTTACCTGATAGTCTTGTTCGTTGTACAGTAACTTTATTTGACACTCGATATTCGTGCGATGAAACGAATTTGGTATTAACTACTCGATATTTCGTGCGATGATACGAATTTGGTATTTACTAGTCGATATTTCGTGCGATGATACGAATTTGGTATTAACTACTCGATATTTCACGCGATGATACGAATTTGGTATTTACTACTCGATATTTCGTGCGATGATACGAGTTTGGTATTTACTACTCGATATTTCATGCGATGATGCGAATTTGGTATTAACTACTCGATATTTCGTGCGATAATACGAATTTGGTATTTACTAATCGATATTTCATGCGATGATGCAAATTTCGTATTTACTAATCGATATTTCGTGCGATGATACGAATTTGGTATTTACGACTCGATTATTCGTGTGACGATGCAAAGTGACATATGGAAACAGATGTCACCTGCGCGCTATCCCAGACCCCACGACCCTCGTTTCATGCATTCACCCTGGCCATAATCCAATTAATTATAGCCCCTCATTAATGGCCCCTCGGCAATATTGTCCCTTTGACCCCATGAACCGAGACGTGCATAAATCAAAGAAAATACAGCAGTTATTTGCAAATAGATTGTAAGGGTGGCGATATTTTTGTAAGCGCGCGAGCGTACCGCACGAACTTGCGCTGGCCGGGGTGAATAAAACATAGGATGACGTAATTCTGAAATCTGTGCAAATGTGCAAAATATTCTTCTTTAGCTGGTATTTGTTGTTTGGGTGTTACCCATCGGGTGTTCCAATCCCTCTTGTAGGTTTGATATTGTTATGAAAACTAAATAGTACCGCAGGAAGGACTTCCTAATGACTAGAGAACAGGTGTGCTGCCGTAACGCTGTCTCGCCAGACGGGCTTGCGGCCGTAACAGGCGTGGGGCCGTAACGCTATCTCACCAGACGGTCCTGTGGCCGTAACAGGCGTGGGGCCGTAACGCTGTCTCGCCAGACGGTCCTGTGGCCGTAACAGGCGTGGGGCCGTAACGCTATCTCGCCAGAAGGACTTGCGGCCGTAACAGGCGCACAATACAGTAGTCGAGGGCAGGTCCGGTCGAAATGAGGCCCACACTTGTCGTAATGCTGCCAGAGTGCACTACTAATGCGACAGGACCCAGTGGTGATATGATCCAAATCAATAGAGTTACAACTGCCAGAACACACTAGTGACACAACTGCTAGAACACACTAGTGACACAACTGCCAGAACACACTAGTGACACAACTGCCAGAACACACTAGTGACACANTACGGAGTGTTGAAGGTATTTACGGAGTGTTGAAGGTATTTACGGAGTGTTCAAGGCATTTACGGAGGGTTGAGGGTAGTTACGGAGTGTTGAAGGTATTTACGGAGTGTTGAAAGTATTTACGGAGTGTTGAAGGTATTTACGGAGTGTTGAAGATGTTCTCAGAGTGTTCATGATATTTACGGAGTGTTCAAGGTATTTACGGAGTGTTGCAGGTATTTACGGAGTGTTCAAGGCATTTACGGAGTGTTGAGGGTAGTTACGGAGTGTTGAAGGTATTTACGGAGTGTTGAAGGTATTTACGAAGTGTTGAAGGTATTTACGGAGTGGTGAAAGTATTTACAGAGTGTTGAAGGTATTCGCAGAGTGTTGAAAGTATTCAAGATGTTGAAAGTACCCGGTATTTCTCAGACATGGCTGCACATACAAACTGTTTAGGTTCCAAGTAGAGATTCCGAGCATGAATTGTGTTGAGTTCTCTCGTATAACTGATTAGGAATCTAAATGAACTGAATGGGAGCTACAAGATGCTACACCTGACTTGAAGTTTTGTGTTCTCCCTTTTGTCGACACAGAGTCGGTTTTTGTATTAGAGCACAGTTGTCACTTTTGTTTTCTGTAGAACTTTATTAATATTAAGAAACTGTTTTTTTTAGACATTATCAATGTATTTCATATGATCCAAAGTCTCCGTGTTTTAACGATTTTAATATTTGTGATCATGTTGTTAATTCGTTTTGTCCTAAAAATTATTTTTCGAAGAAATCGCCCTATCTCACATTAATAGACACGCAAGCAATTCGCTGTGGCCTACGTTTGTTACTCAGAACTCTACTCACAATTCTTTGCGAATCAAGATCTGACTTCAGCACGGAGCAAAATGGCAGTCTCTTTCGGAAATGGATCCCCAGTGTCAACAAGAGAAAGACAACAGAATTGGATTTCGTACAAGGTTCCAATGACATTCCAAACCATCACAGGTGTCCCACAAATTCCTTACGCTGTCAAAGCGGTTGAGGGCCTTCAGCCTACCAGGCACTTCAAACATAGAAGACTTTACGTTTCTTTTAAAAATAGAGGAATCTCGATTGTAGTTGCCGTGGGCAGACGCAATGTTTCCTCAGGAAATGCTGTTGCTACTCTCTCGGTTTGTATTAATGCGCGATTGCCTGATATGATACACGAAATTTTCCGCAGGCAAACATCTTTCGACAATCGAAAAAATAACTTATTTACGTATTTATGAAGATTCGATCTTCATTTTGCTGTACCATGTTGAAGTTTCCTTTGTTGTCATGTTCCTTTACAGTATTCTCAATTTGTGTACATGCAGTAAGCTTCTAAGACACGCTACTGCAAGGTACATATCTTTGCGGCTGACATCATATTTCGGCTGGCACCAGATGTATTTAGATCTTAAGCTACTGGTTCCAGCTCTGATTATTATCCTGCTCTGCTGAGCCACGTGTTATTTCTTTTAACCCTTTAACGCTTCAGAGAACCCATACGGTCTCGTATTTCCTTAAGAAACCGCTAGTTTCTCGTTAAAAGGCAAATGTAGCGTTATTGCACATATTCATAAGGATGGAACCAGCTTTCTGTACGAAGCGAAATGCAACCTTAGCTTCTAAATAACTTCATCGTTATAAGGTTAAGTACTGTTATGAGATGCCACGCACATCGCATACCTGATACATGTATGTTTACGTGATCAGGCGACAGCTGTGGCAAGAATGTGGAAAACATCTTGGAATGGTTTAATCTTCATTTCAACTCCAGCTATTCATTGTAATGTTATTGCCTGTAACCATGTTTCTAGGACAATTCAAAATGGTTCTTACATAACTTGAAATTCTAAGACCAGCTGTTACATCTTATTCTTACAGCGGCGTGAGCCATCTCCACCGACTCGGATGCAATCAACTTTCGGTTTTCTCAAGTAGCCTCAGCTGTGACGCTAAGCCCAGATGCTGTTCGTACCTCCCTATAGCTCATCACGCTTCAATGTCTCCGTTATAAAGCTGCTAAATTCAAAATGAGTTTCTAAGTCCAAGATGGCATTCAAAACCAAGATGGCAGGAAACAAATTTCTGAATCCAAGATGGTATTTAAAGCCGAGAAGGCAGGAAATGAATTTATAAATCCAATGTGTCATTCAAAATCAAGATGGCAGGAAACGAATTTCTAAAACCAAGATTATATTCAAACCGAAATGACAGAAAATGAATTTCTTTATCCACGAGGCATCTTTGACGAACGTACATGTATGTGGAGGGAATTATACTTTTCTTATGAACAGGACATTTTCTTACAGACTTGTGGTGTTCATAGATATTAGGTATATGTACATTTTAGTAGAAATAAAGTTTATTTTGTAATCACTCTCACCTATTATCTTTAGTTCTTACCTATCATGATGACCATCAATACATACTTTTGTATGAACATAGACGATTATGGTGAACACTACCATAATCGGACTGTGAAGGATAGAATACCACCATTCTGAGAGACACATTAACGTTCACGAAAAATTCATCGTTATTCAGGTGTATTATCAAAAATAAGTTCATTTCAATGACGATTTTACTGCTCCTCACAATTCTTTTTTAAAATTGCTCACTGTATCCAGTAGCTTATTCGCATCCAGAGTCAATCTCAAATCAGTTTCCTCTGCTTATGGTTCACTTCTGCCGGGATACAATTTTACCTGTCGTAATCCTGCACATGCCGTATTCTCTCTCAATTCTGTTGCCTCGTTTTATGCATCAGATTTATGCAACATCCAATTTTTTAATGCCGTCAGAAGGCAGTGGCTGTAACTTCATTTTGAAGGTTTTATACCATAAATTTGAATTTCAACACGCTCGATTTTCTCTAATAGCAAGTGATTTGATGCGAATTGACATTGATTTTTTCAGTGGTACAAGAAAATTATTGAAGATGTTCATCTAGCTTGAAGCAGAGTGTAAGTCAGCTTTGTACGCTTATCTCCAGTGAACAAAATAGAAACTGGTTGACAGCTGAGGAGCATTACTCATCAAAAATACTAGAGATACAATTATTGGAAAATATTTTGTCTTCCTTGCTCAGTTCCTTCATTTAACGGAAAGGTTCCCTCCAGCTGATTCGCTCGAATTTTATAGCTATCAGTTGTACAAGCTGGTTAAATGAAACCTAAGCATTCACAATATCAGTAGAGACTTATGGTCGTCATTTTAAATCGCCCGTGAGAGAAAAATCTCGGACACTTACGTATCACCTAGAGTTGCTACCGATACTTCAGTCTGACAAAGAAAGTTACTTTAACGCTCGTAAAATCCATTAATAATTCCGTAGTAACAGATATTGTAGCGGAATTTGTAGAACATTCACTTTATATGTTCCGTCCCAAAGTTAGATGGAATATACTTGAGCGCTCGAGCGTAATGGACTGGAACTTGACTCACCGAGGGGCTCCCTGGAAATATTCATTTTATGAAAATGTCTCTGCTTGATAGGAATAGAGTTCATGGAAGTGCTGTGTAAACAGATACTAATTATCCTTCACTAGCGAAGCCTGATACGCTTTGCTACGCTATGTTAAAAGCCAGAGCGAGAGCTTATTTGTGACAGCACATGGTTGTCGCATCGGAAATCAGCATAAAAGTTTGTGTCAAAAAATATGCTGGAGCGTTGCATATCTGAGGAGGGATAAAATCACTGGTCACTCGAGCTCGATTCTTCGCGGAATGAAAAAAGTCGGGAGTTTTGTAAAGAGCTTTTTCTCGAATTTTTCGAATTAAGCAGTCGTTCCACGTAAAAATACTGAACAACATTTGAAATTTTTTGGTAGTTAAAACAAACGAAAAAAGGTATGAATATTAATTTTTTATTCGATTGCGAAGGATTAGTAACACGCAAATCTTTTGGCAGTTGAAACAAAAAAATAGATGTAAGTTTATCTTCTAACCAATAGCGAAGAATTAGTGCTGATCTAGTTTTTGACATCAGATAAAGAAATATGAAAATAGATAACGTAATTGTTATGAGTAGACGGATTCAAAATTGTCATCAAACCTGTAAATAAGGTGGTAAATTAACAACGTTGGTGTAATGGATAGTCATTTTATGTATGAATTAAGTATTAATCTAGACACAATAGCATCGTGAAATTGAACCTATAGTAAACGACTCAAAGTATGTAATATAAGGCTGAAAACTTTTATATTCGAACTGTTAAGTTGACTGGTTTCTTAAGTGTCCAGTTCTAGAACATTACATCATCCACAATATTTTCAAAAACAAAATTACCCCGTATCTTCGCCCTCTTTGGATCATATTTTATGTGGGTTGGGAGCCTTAAATTAACGATCTTGCATGAGTCCCATGCTTTATGAGCGGTGTGGCGAAGCGCCATGTTGGGTGGCGGTGCTCTGAGCGGCGCCGTCTCAGACGATAACATGAAGACTAACAATGTGATTACTGCATGCACAAATCAATTACATAAGAAGATGGTTCAGTTCAACGGGGAC
>VOMN01017085.1:0-40662 GCA_014899125.1 Orchestia grillus
CGTTACTAATTGCCTGTTCATTTGAGTTCTCCGAAGTAATAGTCGTAGCTTGCTGATCAAATTTATACACTAGCCAGAGCAGAAGTTTTCGGTGCAGGCCCGCATGTCAGGGCTTTGGGGGCGCAGAGGCAATGCAAATGGTGCGTGCTCCAATTTGGATATTCCTGCGCCGCCGCTGCGCAGTTTCGGGCCCGAGATCATGGCGAATATGAGGGTGGTGACCTGTGGCCGGCTCCAATGCAATCACAATAAAAATGCTTAGTGCAGTTGTTGGTCGGGTGGACCCGCCTGGCAATTCCCCCATGGGAGGATTTAAAGGCCAATGTTTTTCACAACTGAAAACTTAGAAGGATCTAAAACAAAATTCTCACGAGGAGGCAACATAGCCCACCACTTCTGCCGTGTTGACTGAAGTATTTTAAGTAAACGGCACTTGTTTCTATCATTATAATTAATCATTATAACACAGCACCACATTTGTTGGACATGTTGATCGAGTAGGCACACTAAGACATGAGAAAATTTCAAAATTTAGCTCAGAAACTGAAACATCACTTCATTGCTCTTGCATTTTGAAGGTCAAATATTGCTTGTTGTAAACTTTAAAAGAATGAAAAAATTCTGTGCATGAGAAGTCTAAGCTATGGATTTTATTCGGCATAAGGTCAGCAATAACTGTTTAATGCACATAAAATTACATAAGTTCTTGAGGGTGAAATAAATAGAAAGCACTCAGAATACGAACCATTCACAAAAGCCAGTATAGAAACAGCTGATGCCACTTCAGTACTCCAGCTGATGCCACCATTTTGAAAGCGAAACTTCGTTTGCTAGATGTAAAATTTAGAAAATGGAGAAATTCATGCTTGAGAGATCTAACTTACAACTATAACTCGAGAAAATTTTACAACAGTGTTCAATCTATATAAAATTACATACGTTATTCATGGTAATAAATCACAAACACTAAGGAATAAAAAATTGGCAACATCCCGTAACGAAAGCAAGATCGAAACTACCCATCAATCAAGAATGCTCGCATGTCAGATTAATTGGCATCGGCGAAAGTTCCCCAGTATTCGTAATAAACCCTGTTTTGTAATGCTTCTTTCTTCAATACTATTCCGCACTACATTTAGTTGCTAATTAGTGATGGTTTTGAAGGAAATTGTATCTTTAGGATAATAATTGTGATGGCCTTCACTAGCAAGCCCAGGTAATCAGCAGAGCATGTCCTCTCTTAGAGAAGCCATTGTTTTCATAAAAAAATCTAGACAAATGATCAAACTTCATTATTTCCTAGTCGCCAACTGCTGAGCCCTAACGCTCAATGTGGGAAGTGTGGGCAGTTGGCCTACACTTCTAGAACAGTCACTAATCCTCCAGAGTAAAATTAGGGATTATGCGCCCTCAAGCCGATCTCGTTAAGCGCCCGATCCATCAAGAAAGTTTCAAGGTGATAGGTCGAAGTGACGTTTTTGATTTTAAATTATTTGAGAGCAGTTTAATTCATCAGCTCAAGCCCACACTAAGTAGCAATGACTCCTCTACGTCATTGAATATGTTTAGTTAGGTGGTTCGTGTGTTGTTGTTCGATGGTTGTTTTTTTTCCTATGTGTTTTATTTTTTCTACATGTTATACCATTTAAAATTTTAGCGTTCTATTTATCTGTCACTGTACGTGCTTTATTTCCTCCTAGTAACTAAAATACAATGTGTCTACCTTCTTTACAGTTCTTACCAATAAAGGTAGGTTAGTTAGGTTTGTCTATCCTATGCTATGGGGACTAGCGCCCCCAGGGGAGCACTGCTAGGCTACCTCAGTTTTAGATAGACCTTCGGGACTTCTATCTTTCGTGCCCACTTTGCTTCTTTCCGCTTTCATTCTTTCTTCGCCATTTCTTATTTATCTTTTCTGCCTCTTCCTTCTTAACTTGTTGTTTCTATGCGCAGGGGATCTTGTGTGGGAACACACCTTGTGCATAGATTCCCCGTTCTCCTAAGTCCATACTAAATGGTCCCTATTCTTTCGGTGCGAGATAGTCTGAGTTTCTGAAGCACTGCTTTCATTACTACTACTACTCTACTATATACTGCTACTTACAGTTCTTACTGATGTTGCGATTAAGTTGTAATCGATAGCTCTAGTGAATAAAATTTTATAACAGAACTATCATATTTATCTCGATTAATGTCCTGCTTTTTCTAAATAGAGTAAAAAATATTTAGCAAAAATTCTCTTTTCATATGTGTATGGGCTCATATCCATTCAGTGCCTGGACGTAAGTATGCGTACAACTTTATTTTTGAAGTATTTTGAAAATTTCGATCTATTGTTTGGGGTAACAAGTTCAGGTAGTTCAGAGAACATATGTTTACCAAACTATTTAAACAAAACAAGATTAAATTTATTAACAACCAGAAAATCAACTAAGTAAAAAAATATATAGGACAACGCATTTGTCCAAAACTATAAACGAATCTTAATTATTTAGTGACGAGATCTTTATTAGCACTAACGGCATGAAAACGATTACTGCAACTGGAAACTAACTTTTGACACTCTGTTTTTGGAATCTCGAACCATTCTTGCATGCATTTGATCCTCAAATTAACAAAGTTCTTTGGACTCCTTCTGTGCTCAGCAGCTTTGAATATAACGAGTTTTTAATGGGACTGAGGTCAGGTGATTGGCTTGACCATGGAAAAGCAGACATTTTCTTATTTACGAGCCATGTTTGTTAATTTCGCCCTATGATTAATTAAGGTTATTCTCTTGCTGAAAGATTAACTGACGCCAGCCGTAGAATTTTCTTGGGCTTGTAAGCGGTTTCTGCTCCAGTATCTGCTGGTACATAGAACTATTAATTTTCCCGTCAATAATGTAGAGTTCCCAATGATTTACTTCCCACAGTAAAACAGCCTTATGCTATGATGCTGCCTCCTCCACGCTTGACGGTAGGGATGGTGTCCTTGGGATCATGGGCAGTCCCTGTTTTCCTATAAACATTACGAGCGTCGTTTCGACTAAAAAGTTCAGTTTTGCTTTCTTCGAACCATATAACCCGATCTCAAAGCTCAATTCCTTTCTCAAGATGGGCTTTGGCAAACGTAAAACGTTTGTTCACCCGTTTCGATATAAGAAAAGAAGTTCAGCGTAGATGAATACATATGGACTCCATCGGTGCAATTCTTTAGAAACTATTTTTCCCCTGACGTGAACTCCTTGTAATTCTTGTTCTTTTTTAAGGTAAGTACGGGTTATCATCGGCCCATTCGTCACCTTACGCAGCATATAGCGTAGAAAGCTGCCCTTGATCTTGCGAAGAGCTCCGCCTGTTAGCAGATTGGAGATTGTCACAGTCCCTCGATGCCTCCGAACTATTGCCCTAACAGTTGATTATGGAGCCATAATATATTCAGCAATTCCCCTGTATGTTAATACCTTCATTATGGAATCAAAATATTTACCTTCGAATAGCTTTGGATATTTTTTGACTTTCGGCATTCTATTCTTCGTGGGCTTCGTGGCGTACTGGTAGCGTGAAGGCCTCGTAACCAAGAGGACCTGGGATCGAATCTCGGCTTAGTCGAGGCTTTTTCTCGTAACCAGGGAGTTCTTCCCTTGAGAAAGGAAGTTTAAACCACACATTCCTCACATCCCTCACCACGTCAGTGGTTGTAAGGCATTGAAAACTCAACGGTAAAACGTGTTGGTATTAATAAAGGTTCAATTTACTGAACATTTAAAGTCAACAAAATCTGGAAGGGTACCGACTGCGCCGATTTTACATTACACATGCTTTGTTTGTTTGTTTGTTTGTTTACATTACACATGCTTCTGAAATTTCCTGGAAGCATTATACAAAGTTTTTTATCAAGATACTCAAATCGCCCAATAATATAACAATTATTTAATATGGTTACAATTTTAGCCAAATACGTTACTCCCGTACACTTTTGGCTAGGTAGACTTTCTGGTTGTCTGTGAATTTTATTTTGTTTCTTTTAAATATTCCAGTATATACATGATCCTTAAACTACATGTACTCTTTGGCCCCCATAAGAAATACATCCAAAATAGAGGCAAATACTTATGTCCAGGCACTGTGCACACAAAACCTACATCACCCACGACAAAGTTATTCAACCAGAACAGTTTCCTATGGTTAATATTGATTTCCAAAATCTTTATTGGTAGTTTCTGCTCGGTGACGGTTTTCTTTTGACGAAATCAAACGTTTGCCATCTTGTGGTAGTATATAAATGAAACCTTCAACTAATATTTTCTTCAGTTCTTCAAGATTCATCTGGCTTCTCAGAGGAACCTACTTCTTTTGTGTTCCCCAAATAAGTTCGATAACAATGAAGTACGAGGATTGGCCTGGCCACGGGAGAGCACTGATTTTGTTCTTTATATATCCATTCTGATGTTAATTTTACTCTGTGCTTTGGGTCGTTACCTTAGGGGAGCGTCCATTTGTGTGTTTTTGAAATACACGCTTCGCACTTAGAATGGGACTCTTTTCCAATATTTACCGTACGAGTACATTGCCCCATTCATCTCCCTACCAATAATACGAGAGGCACCAGCGCATACATGTGTGGTGAAACAACCCGCAACGATCACACTGCCACCTACATGGGTGACAATTTGGATGGCATTATGCCTCTCATAGGCTGTCCCAATAGTGTTCTCCACACATGACGAGCAGAGTTACGACCAAACAATGCAATCTTAGTTTCATCTGATCAAATAACAGCCGCCTAAAATACATGTTTTTTCTTTGTGTGTTCTTTTGCAAAGCATGCACAACTTGCAGCGTACTTTTTGTGCCGCTTAAGAGCTTTAAGAGTTATTTAACATTTGATCCTACGATACGTTACGTGAAACATTTGATCCTATTGCTGGTAAGATTTCTGCTGATGGTTCTTTCACTCATTTCTGTCCAGGAGGCTCCCAGACTAGTTATTAGCTCTTTGCAAGTTATCATGGGCTCATTTTTAATCTTTCCTCATACAAAATCGACGAGACCAAAAATCAATCCTTCGTGGAGCACCTGACTTTGGTAAGTTAGCAGTTCAGCCACATTCCTTAAACTTACGAACAATTGAACCAACAATAGAGTATGAATCTGCGTAGAAATCATTCCGTACGATATTCCTTGACAATTGAGCTGAACTACTAACTTCCATCGATATTCTGAGACTTCTTTTACTTTTGGTATAACTACCTTTAGGTGACTGTATATTACGACGGCTCAGTAGTGACTCACCGGCTTATTCCAAAGAAAAACAAGTTGATTTTTTCTATTAGAATCTAAGACATCTAGAAATGTATTCTATGAGAAATTCAGATTCGATATGACTGGAAAAATAGAATAATTATTGAGAGAAAATTGTTTCACAAGATATGGTTGAATTCACTGCTCACGAGTTTGGTACATATGAAGCCTCTAACTTATAAAGTTCCATATTTGTTTTACAATTTAACCTTGTTAGCTGAATTGTACGTTCTCTTGATGTTTTAAGTATGTTGGCTTGCTAAATATTTAATAAAAAGTTATTCTAAAGTGATCAATTACTTGTGTCTTACTACAGTATTTGTTTACCCACAAGATGCTGTACACATTTGTTTACGCACCGAGACTCCATGACGCCTGATAATGAGTTCCGTTCACAATTAGGAAGTAATGGTATGAATCCCGGCTGAGTAAACAAATTTTCGTGGAACATCGAAGGGCTTCACCTGCAAAGGAAAAGCTTAAACCTCACATTCCCCGCAGCACGCACACGCCAGTAATTGTAAGGCGTTGAAAACCCAACGATGTACTCATGTCAACTGTGTTGGAATTAACAACGTTTCTGTCCACCGACGCGTTGACATGGGAATGACAAGTATAACGCATCCTACACCACGACATGTTCTTCGGAATTTTATATATTTTTACGCATGAAAAGTCTAAATTAATTTTGACAATGCATAAAATAGTATAAATTCTATATTAGTTTAACATATGTTTGTGCATTTGAGACAATATTCTTTACTACATGAATAATTTGATACTCATAAATTTTGTAAAATTTACATTTTATGATTATTCCATAAAACCAGTTTTGCTAGAAATTAGCATTTTTATATTTCTTTCCACGTACTCATAAACGGATAAGAAGCTCGTATCTGCACGAACCCTAGGTTATGAGAAATTAGCAAAAATTTAGGATATTGGAGGGTGGGCGAATAATTTCGCCGCTCCCTGTACATTTGTGCTTGCTGAAACCAAACGCATCGCCTTAACTGCTAACAAAAGTGAATTAGAGGCATCTAACTCTAAGCATGGAAACATTTTGCCCTTTCCCTTCCTGCAGTCCTCAGTGCGAATGTGCGCTTGCACACTTAAGGTCACTAGATGAAATACGTGAAAGGCTGAAATGCTGTATTTGATGAAAAAATAGACAAAAACAGACTCGAAAGCCTCATTACCAAAGACGATGTCCCTCAATGTTCGAGAGGATAGATATCCTCAGAACGGACACGTTGCCCACGCGCTAAAGAAATACGAGAAAAACATAAGCACTGGGCACATCACACGAGCAGCAGAATACGCACCCAGGGTGCTGGTGGCCACAAGTACTGGTAGGTGGCTGGCCACGAAGAGTCTCTCGATCACCTTGCGGTCCGCCACGGCCACGCCGGCGTGGTGGTAGCCCGCGCCCAGCAGCACGCACTCTGGACCAGGAGACCAGACTTTCAATACGGTCAGCGAGCAGTGCAGTACTACGGTGAAAATCTTCAAGATATATGCTCTCTTTAAAGATTGATCAATAGCGATAGGGCACGATTGGATCAACTTAATTTTTATACTAAGCAAATGAATATAATTTCCGGCACAAGAGGCCGCTGCATGCAAAGTTATGATTGTGAGTTCCAATTTGCACAATTCACGCAAGGTTCTCTAACACATAATATTCGCCTGCCATTAAAATATATGCTACATTATCGCTTAGCTCATAGTCATAAAAATCGCTCGGAAAAACACAAGTAACCGTTGATCATCAGTTGCACCCATTGTTCATATGGTAGTGATGGCAGTGTGGCGCATTACAGCAGCTCTGTCACCATGAACCTACGCCAAAGGGCTCTACACATGCACGAAATGGTAGGCTTAACAAGAAAACAGACCCAAATGTTTGGTTCACTCGGGTCAGGAAATATCGGCTTGAGTACGCTTGCTTTGCGGTGCTCTGCCAAAACACACTTATTAAAACTTTCTAGAACACAATTCTTAACACGTTCCCTGCGTTAGGTGGCTTCAAAGTTAGGTAATTCTAGAGTTAGGTTAGGTTTGAATTCGGCGACCCTTTTTGTTTGGAAGTTTTACAAGCTTCCTTCTTCTTGGCTTTCTCTCTTTACTGAAATTAAAGCGTTTAGTCATTTTAATTTTTCAAATTAAGGGTTTTCTTAATAAACGCAATCAAAATATGAGCGTTGATTTAAAAGCATACCATCATACCATCATGCAACAGCGGAGTGAATTACTTCATTGGTACACCGGTGGCCCAACACGCGGGGAACGTGTTAACGCTTCCCACTCCCAGAACTTGAGATTGAAGAAGGCTACACGTCTCAGCCCGAAATAGCGCGCACAGCAGGGCTTGACACTGACCCCGGAGGCGGCTGTCACGCAGGGTGTTGGCGGCAGCAGCGAGGACGGACCTGTGCTCTGCGTCCCTCACGAGCCGCGCATGCTGCACCAGTGTCTGCACTGACTGCTGACAGCCCTTCCGGGTAGCCACAAACACCTCACGGGATGAAATTTTTTTTAGCAAACGACGATCTTACCATCGCACTTGTCTGACATTGTAGTTCTTTCACGCATTTTTTTATATTAGTATCTTCCTAATGGCATGCTCCTTTATTGAAACGGAAAGCCAAAGACATAACTCTGATTCAGATTGTCAGCAGGAAAACTCAATTGAAAAATTCTCTACGGCTAATGCAGTAAATCATAAACTTAATAAGACAGCGATACTTTAAGACAAAGACTTAATGTACAAGTGCATGATCATCTGCTTTCGCTGTTCCCAAAGCTGAATTATAAACATGTCAGCCTGTTACTTCTTTTTGAAATTACATTTGACTTCGGTTTTCTTCAAGTGAACTAGAAGCCGACTTTCCTTCATGGAAAAGTGAATTCTTGCTTAGCTCGATCAAAACTGAGGTAAATCTTTCTTAAAAACCTACAGCATAGCTTACGAAGGCGGCATGCGGTACAGTGACTTTAATCTCACTATAGATCCTCCTTGCTAAAATGAAAAATTAACAAGGAATCACGAGGAAATTCTGCCCTTGGGGTAAGTAAAAGGGGACCTAGGTTCTTCATTCTAGGTTCTCGCCTTGTTTTTCTATGGACAACATAAGTTGGAGCGACAGCTTTGATTGATGGTATGGATTACATCAAAAACACGAACACTTTGGAACTCTGGAAACTTTGTCCATTAGGATAATTTCCATTATTCTATAAGCCTTGCACCACTTATCATCAGCCGTATAAATGCTTTCGTATAATTTTTTTGGCTTTGATATAAAAATACAGGTATAAATTTAACTCGCTTTCAATCTCTTCGCTCAAACTCAATCCAAGCCCATTCAAATTAATCCACTCTCTCCTGCCTATACATGTAAAGTGAGTGATTACGGAAGCAAGGCTAATAGAATGAAAGGAATAGAGCAAAATTTCCCACCAAAGTTATCCTGAGATACTAGCTAGTTAAACAAGCTGTGTGAGGATGAACATTGTCGTGATAAAGGTTAGATTAATTTCTGTTGAGAATTTGTTTTCAAATCGCTAAGTTAATTGCAGTACAGAATCAAGCCGTAATGGTTTTAATAGTATTCAACCGTTCGCAATAGACGATTGTTTCAGTACATTTCAACTTAGTCTTATGAGGATGAAGTTCTCCTTCCTTTTGCTGCCCAAGTCTGCTTTCTCGACTCGTTCACGAATGGCGTTAGAGTAAAGCTATCAGATATCGCCAGTGACGAGAACATCCTCAGCAAAACACAACCTAACTCAGAGGCAACTTCTATAACATACACATCAAAGCTGATCGTTAAAAGTGTACTAAAGAAAAAACTCCGAAAAATTCATGATGTTGACGTTTTTCGGACACTTTTTGCGGCATCACTTTCTAACAACTAGAACCTTTCCATTTCTTTTCAGTTGGCTCAGGATAGTCACCCAAGTTATACTGATTTCTTCTGCAAATTTCATGACAGTTGTTCATTTCGTCCTGACAGCAGCTTTGAAATTATCTAAATATAGTTTTTTGGGACGACCTTTTGACTCGTCTTTCCATCTCTACGAAAACGAGGAAATTACTCCTAGAACATCCTCTGTTTATTGTTTGATTCCTATCAGTGCTGTAAATGAATTTCGCTGCTATTCTTACATAAATTTATGACAAGATAAGATTTGATTTTCTGACGGGACGAACATGGCTGTAGAAACAACTGAAGTTTAAGGCAAATGTAATGATAACCTGAAAAAATGTAATAATTACTTACTGTAGTCTCCTTTAACATAGTTAACATCACGGCTTTGAAAAATGCTTTCTTAATATTTTCTGCGATAATCGAATATTACTTTTGTTAAAACCTCTTGTGTTCTTAACGGCACTGTACGTTTTTTCTTATTTTTCTCTTGCTCTTTCTTCCGTGATGTATGGTGTTCTCTGAGACACCTCCGAACTCATTTCATTCCCCTATTTTTTCCACAATGTCGGGTACCCGAACGAGATATTACATCAGTGAAATACATCTCCTATCCAAGAAGCCCGGGCGGTAGCAAAAACTACAGATTTTTGAGAAATATGAAGAATTTCCTGAAGAAACGTGACCGCTAGTGTACTAGACATTGTAGTAAATGAAATGAATTTAAGCTACAGAAATACTGTTCAATGAAAAATAAAGAAAAATACAAAATATTCGAATAAAAGAGTTTCATTAGAGATGCTTAGTGCTAACGATTTCGTCATCATATTAGAGTTAAACTCTTTTTTATACTCGTAATTGGCGCACAGGGTTGACTGCATCAGGTCTCCTTTGGGTTTCACTGGCCTTTTCTAACCTGCACTATGCCTCTATAATGCCGACATTCCAGGAAAGTTTTCGGTGAATGACAGCTAACAGAAAACGTGAATTTAAGAGCGAGGTGCTTTTGTGAGACGCAATGTCAAAGAGGGTTTTTGAGTGCATTGTAACAACACTAAAAGTATAAAATACGTTTGCATTTAAGTGAAATCAGCATTCAGTTTACGAGGAATACCACTTTTTGAAACTACTGTTCGAAATCTTTTTTGTCCAGTACCTTGCAAACGTCTGTGCACTATTTGAATTTCATTAATGTCGCAGTACATTGGCGAATAAATGTAACGTCATAGGGTGTGTCATCTTATTTGAGTTAACATTTTCCACGATGAAGAGAAACACAAATAAAATGTTTATAAAATCAATAGTGGTGATCAATTCCGTAATTAGATTTAGGGGAGACATATAATGATCAGTATCACCACTCAAGTAAAGATAATGGATGATAATATATTCCACATTTTCAATAATGTAAAAACAATACAAGTAGATATTATTTTCATCATCAAAATTAATCATGAATTAATTGTCATGTTCTGGAATTGTAAATCTCCAGATACACACTGTCATTCTAAAATTTTACGTAATGACATTCCACTAAACTTAACTGGTGCTTCTCATCGTCAAATAGAGGAACGATACGAAATTAACATCTTAACAGAATTACATCTTTAGTGCAGTCCCCTTTATCTTCATCTGCTCTTGAAGCATAATAATCAAGCACAAACAATCATGTGTACTCGGCTATAAACACTGTGAGGCGAAGCTACCCTACGCTGAGGGCTGCCGTCGTGCTGTACAGCAGTACTCACAAGGGTGGGCTTGCTGTGGCTGTAGGTCGCTATGACGGAGGGCAGCTTGTAGGTGAGGGAGATGTCGAACCTGAACTCTGACCAGGCCTCGGGGCAAGGGTAGCCCAGCACCACTCGCTGCAGCTGCACAGGCCGCAGCTCGTCGCCCAGCCTGCAGCCAGGAGAGAGCAAGCTATATTGAATTTTTCTCAGTAATCAAAATATCACAAATATGGATATTTATTCTCAATGTATTTAAGTGAAATAACGCAATTTCAGTACTGGCCTGCTTATTGATAACAATCTCTTGCGCATGCCACCGCACTCCATTGGTATTATTTTATGTACTATTAACTAAAACCTGGTAATAATTATGCGTGCATCACTCACGCAAATTTTTATACGCTCAAATTTGTTCCAGATTAATATCCATGAACTCTTTCACCAACAGCTAAAGTCATAAAATTCTTGTTCTACACTCATAAACTAGAAATTTTCCTCTGGCAGTTCCACTAAAAGCGAACGAGTGACCACTCGAGCACCACGCTCATCATATATGTAGTAAACATCAACTTATCGTCAATCAGGCACAAAAACTTATCGTGGTTTACTGCATCAACTGTGGAGATATTATTATTTGTCTTTCGGAAAACACAACGTACACTTTGCAGCATAAATTATACTAACATTACAAC
Source organism: Orchestia grillus (assembly GCA_014899125.1). Classification (NCBI taxonomy): domain Eukaryota; kingdom Metazoa; phylum Arthropoda; class Malacostraca; order Amphipoda; family Talitridae; genus Orchestia; species Orchestia grillus. The sequence continues at coordinate 11,637 of VOMN01017085.1, forward strand.
ATATCATGAGAGTGGAAAACAATCACTTGGAACTAAACAATATTGGCATAGAACATCAATTTATGTTGAGAAAGGTTAAATTACTTAAATTAAAATCTAAAATTCGAATTGCGTCAAAATGCTCGCCAGACGCGCTGAGGACATCAGATAGGTCTCAGCGCGGCGTACTGGCATTTGCGACCTAAATAATAAAGTTTGTTGTTTTAATGAGAAATAGCTTACGTAACAGTTTTTATCGATCACACCTTCGAGATGTTTCTTCATAAAAGTATTATTCAGCGTTAGATACACTCCGGCACAAGCTTCCTATCGCTGGTGAGGAACGGCCGGAGTGAAGCAGCTAAACTAGAGCAGTAGATGCGAACTTCCGACTCGCAGTGTACTGCGCGATCAGGTGGCCGACAGGTACGATGTACCGTGGATGCTGTGCGTGTTGATATTAGGGCAACAGCTTGATGGTTCAGTGAGGTAGCTTACACGTTATCCAAAAAGTTAAATAAAATGTTAACGATTTTTTTGCAATTACAGTTTTGCCAAAAAAACAAATGTACTCTTACAATCATAAATAACTTCCGAACGGGTAAATACATGTGTGATCGTAGCGATATATTGATTGAAGTGATAAACTAACCGCCTATCTACACGACCCAACGTTAAATTATTTATGTACATACAAAGCCTATTTGGGAATCACCCGACACCGATTGAATGGAACGATTGACCAGAGACAAAGAAACTGCAGCGATTACCAAGAGCCTTACGAGAGCTGCATCTACGAAAGGAGGTAAAAAATAAATGATACCTCAAAACTACCCCTTGACCGATTACTGCAGTAAGTGCTCTCACAGTTGCTGTACACATCCTAGGACAAAATATTAAGAGCTCGTTCACTGAGTGCCTACTTCGATGCTGAAATTTGCCCTGTGGGTCAGCATAATACACTAATAAGAACAAGGCGAAGATATCATCCTCAACCGCCCTGAGAAACGACATGCAAAGTTCTTATTTGTGTTTTCATGTCTCGGCGTAGAATGCGTACAGCACCCAGGGTCATCAGGATTTGGCACAGATTCCACAACTTGTCACTTAACTTCCTCGCCCATCACGCCATACCCAAATGCATTCATTGCACCTACGTCACAAGGCAGTTTAGCAACTGTTTAGTTGTGCCACATTTTACTCGAAAAACACGTCACGTCAGATGCCCGGATACAAGAGAATTTTCCAAACGTATTTGCAGCTTTCGGCAGTGAAATAAAGCTTGAAAGTAAATACCATTAGAATACAGCAGGCATGCAAAAAAAAAACTTTTCACTTCATCTCATTGTCAGAATCTGGCACTTCGATACACTGCACTGTATGTAAAATAAACAAATACTAAGATATTCGTAAAATGAATATTATTGTACAGGCATGATATTTTCGAAGATTTCAGACCCCGGTGTGTGGACCGCGTGTGGACAATTTGAATTAAATACAATTAGCATGAGAGACTAAAAGCAGCGATTTTCACTTGAAATATTGGGCGGGGCGGTGCGGCTCGCCCAGCCAAGTAGCGATGTCCTCAACGTTGGGCACGGTGGCGGAGACAGCGAGGACGCGGAGGCGTGCAGCAGACGAGGGGCGGCGCGACTCAGACAGGCCGCCTCCGCTGCATGACGAGGAATGGTCGCAGGCCGCCTCGTCTGCATCAGTGAGCGAAATTTAGCCCCTTTTCTGGTAAGGACGAGTCAACTCGTTTTTAACCAACTTGAAGGTTTCAGCTTTGTTCGAGTGAATAAATCTTAAAATGTTCGATTTGAAACAACAACAAAACCTACAGCCGAGTTTACTCGTCCTTGCTTGACCTCTCTAGGTGCAAACCGACAATTCGCAAGTGTATTCATACCTTTCGAGTTGATGAAGTCGTCTCAAAATTTAGCGGGTTCAGGAAAACGCCAACTGAAGAACGGATTATTGGGCACTCTACGAGATTCTGTGTACATTAATCGTTCTCCTTTGTTCAGTGGTAATAGGAACTGAGAAATTTTAAACAGTTCTCTTTACCAAGTTTCTGTTGTTGCACCGCTGTAATCGCTACTACACCATCAAACATACCACTTTCCCGGAGCACTGAAATACATCCTTAATTTCGTTTCAAACAACCCGAAAGTAACTGCTCACGAAATTTTCCTTCCCAAATCCAAAAATAGAAGGTAATCACGTACGCTTGCTCATTGCTCATGAACTCTGATTTAATTTTCTCATAAGAAGCACAGTGTAGCTGTTCCCGTAAACGAAGCAGGAAGGCTACGTGTTAATGATGCTCTCACATTCATATAGTTAATGTTTACGCATAAAATAAATACCTCCATAGTAGCCTCTCCCCAGGTAAAGAAAAAGAAAATGAGGAAGATAAAATACGAAGATTTCTGACTTAATTACCTATGTTGGTTCAAAGAAAAAATTAACATGGGTAGAATTGGGTGAAGTAAAGGATGATGCACAACTTGGTAAAGATGAGAGAATGATGGCAGTTGTTACTCAATTATGGTTTCAATCCATCTTACCAACTGAGCGATTTAGCGATGAGAACAAGTAGATCTAACATTCTGTTGTGACGGTAACAAACCGTGCTGCCAGAGAGCTGGGAAACCTCTGGTTCCCAAGAAAGGTACTCCTATCATTCAATGAATGTCCTTTTGATTTACAGCAAATGGCTCATAAATTTATCAGAAAGTCAAGCAAACTTGACTTTTGAATTTGAAAACGAAACCGCACTCTTAAAATAACGTGTTTACTTTATCCTACTACTTGACCCCCCCAGCCATTGCCTAGCAAAATTTTCAGTCTAATTACTTTTCAAGAAGTAATAGTGATAGAGACAACTTTCTATATGCTTACTAGTAAAATAAACTGTAAATAGTGGCCATCGTTATTGTCCGTACCCAGTGCTTATCAAGTTTACAAGACAACTTGTCACAAAGAAAAAGTAATAAAATTACTAATTTCAAGTATTTCAAAATTTGCTTGTAACTAACTTTACCGTCATTCCTAGACCTACTTTGATTTAAACTTTCGTGAGGCCTATTTGAGTTCAATATATTTCAAATTTATTGAATGAATGACAAGTCTGTGCTTTGATTTGGCCAGTCCATCTGTATTTATACTACACATTCTTTGTCAAGTAGTTTCAGGACAATTTAAAAGTAGATGTGGGGTTATTGCCGTCTTAGTAAATTAATTCACTAAAATGTAATAGTGGATATTTTTGTTCAAAAACTATCGATTTTATTTAACTTACCTCTGTTGTATCCATTAGTGGAATCACACATCAAAAGTAGACCTATTTAGTATTGCAACGAGGTTGCAATACAGGTAAGGTCACAGTAGTATATTTTTATCGGTTTTCGTAAAAAATGACTGGACGGCGCGATGAAACTCGTTCTTGTCTCAAAGAATGCGGAGGGCTTTTCGTGTTCATCATAAGTCTGACAGCTTACCACGCCTTCCACGACGATCTTCAACCAGTAGCGACTTTGACTGAGGCTTCATTGTACGAACTGTTAATGTACGAACCAGCTGATGATGTGAGTTCTTTACGGGATACGTGGTAGGGGAGGATTGCACTTTTTAGCCAGGAACACAAAGATGAACAGTGACACTAATGTACTACCAATAAATCGGTTTCTAGGTTTCTATGACAATTTTTATAAAAGACGTTCCCTACCACGTTGGTTCTTATTTTGATCTTTGTGATAGTAATATGAACGTGCATAAGGGCCATCTTCAGCGATTTTTGCTATCTACGGGTGGGAATATTTTTGCTTCAGTTAGCTTTCGGTATCGCCATCTCCCTGAACACATTTTGTAAGTGACTGTCTCTACAAAGATGCCAAGGTATAACTTCGCACCATGTGAGAAGACTTCATGCCTTTCTCTATTTATCTCAAAGATCATCCTTCTTCATGAAGTGAAAGGAAGTGGCTCCAGTTGATGCTTTGTTTAATTAATAGCAATGAAATTCATACTTTAAAATAAGTTTTTGCATGCTATGATACTTAAATGACAGTAGGTCATATTTATTAATTAAACACTGTATATATCAGATTGTTCGGAAAGTTCGCGCCGATTTTTAAAGGAAAGAAAAAGCTCAATAAATAAAAGCGATTACATTTTTAATCAACCAAATATGAGCAATTTTGTTACTCAATGCGTCTCTATCTTTCCTGTACCTTGAAAATACTCTTTTCCCAGAATTGCGGTGGTTTCTCGGCAGAGAATTCAAGGTATCTTTTTCAGTCATCCAAAAAATTGGAATTTTTACCATTGAGACTATTCTACAAACACCTGCACGAGTGGAAATTCAAAGGAGCAATAACTGGTAAATATAGAGGGTGGGATAACACATTGTAGCCAAGGTGCAGCAATTTTTGTCTGGTTTCCAAAGAAACGTGTGGTCTTTCATGATCCTGATGAAATACGAAGATACTTGAAAATGAACACCTTTCCTGTTGGCCAATTCTGGACGTTTTTCTTGAATTGTTGTTTTTAAGTCGTCCAATTGTGAGCATTATTTCTCACGATTAATTGTCTGGTTACTTGGGAGACGCTCATTGTACCGAGTTTCTTTCCAATCCCGCCAGACACAAAGCAAAACTTTCTCAGGTTGAAGGCCCGCTTTTGGGGTGGCTTAGGGAGGCTCATGTCGCTTACTCCAGAATCGTTTTCTCTAAACATTTCGTTAAACAATCCATTTCTCATGTCATGTCACAATTTGCTTTAAAAAAATGGGCGTTTCCATTTCGTTTACAAAGCAAATCACAAATGGAAATGAGCTCCAAAAGGTTCATCTCACTCTAGTTACGTGGCAACCAAACATCGTAGCAGTTTGCGAACCCAAGCTTTGCCTCGTGCTCATGAACGGCGGATTCTGGTAGGTCGAAACTTTTTCTTGATTCTCGGGTTGTGCAATGTAAGTTACTCTCAACTAATGACTTGATATGGTTATCATCTGCAAAGGATGATCGCTCTTTATTAACAAGAACCTTTATTAATTCCAACACGCTGTACCGTTGGGCTTTCAATGCCCTACAACTACTAACGTGGTGAGGGATGTGAGGAATGCGTGATTTAAGCATCCTTGCCCAAGGAAAGTACTCTCTGGTTACGTGAAATGCCTTGCCTGAGCCGGGATCGAACCCTAAACGTCCAGGGTGCGAGGCCATCGCGCTAACCAGTACGCCATGGAGCCCACCACATAAGGCTATAATCTCCAACTCAGAACGTAACGAACTACTTCCGTAGAGTTCTTTCGGGTAAAGAATCATCACTGTAAGCTGCGCATATTTTTTGAGTTATTTGTGAGGGATTTTCTCCTTTGTAGAAATAGAGAAGCAACAAGTACTGAAAATAAATTTTTATCTTCCGTTTTACAAGGTTACCGAATTAACATAGGGTATAGGATCTCAAATCTTCTTCGAAAAAGTAGCTTAAATTGTACTCAAAATGGGAGAGGTGTAGTCAAATCCTATTTGCCGGACTCGATCATGTTCTAGAATATGTCGAAAAATGGACTACTCAAAATCGGTACGAACTTTCCGAACAACCCAATACTTAGGTACGTAGGGTTTAATTGGAGCGTACGGTAGAAAAGTGTTTTACAATGATAGTCTCAACCAGGAATAAATTCTTGAACAGAAAAGACTACAAGCGTAATACAAAGATATGCTGGCAGAAAGAGACGCAAGTGCCCTGCGGGAAGTACTATGTGTCTGGAGGGAAAGACATCCCAACATGTTCCTCACTCGATCCCCCCCCTCTCCTTCATTACGCTCCTGGACGCTTAAGCAGCTCGTGCGGGAGGTGGTTGGCCTTTAATGCAGCTCTTCATTTCTCTACGTTAACGATAAATAGAAAAAAACGCCGAAAAATAAAACTGCGACCACATACTTCAAGAAGAAGTGGTTTTGGTGATGCAGTATGTAAGAATGAAGGAAATAAGATGGGTAATACCCATGGTATACCAACGAGAACAAGTACTACACGCGAGGTAGAGCTTAGGATTCCAATATACCTATCCTTGCATGATAAATGTCGATTACTTAAGATACTCAGAACGACTATGACCTTCAATAAGAGCGGGGGTAGTAATCACAGGAAGTCAAATTGCTAGCACAATTACGATTCAAGAGGAGCTATGAGACTTAAATTGTTAAAAGTTACCGGGGCGAGGCAGAGGCCCGCGCTCAGCAGCAGAGGCCGATGTGGCTCTGAGGGTCTTGAGCCGCGACACCACAGCCTCCAGAGTGGCGCCTCGCTCCTGGTCACTCAGGATGTGCACCTAAAGGATATGGATGCAGCATCACTGTTTGAGTTATTAATTTAAAATGAAATAAAATAAGTTATGACGACTCCAAATTGGAAGCTTGACTCAAAGCTAAATTTTAAAATTGGACTGGCACGCATGCAGGGCGATCATGGATATCGGCATGATATCTGATGATACCGTGGAGTGAAGATGTGGCGGGTCTGTTAGAGGGAGAGGACTGGAAATGATGATGTCTGTCGATGCTGCTACGAAGATGGTTAGTGGTCCTCACAAAATAGGAAGCTACGCACTGGCCGTAATGGCACAAGTACTCGATGTCAATGATAATCACTGTTGGAGCCAAATCCTTCATTCTAAACAAAGCTTCTTTTTCTGAAAATATAAAAAATGTATGTTTCGATTTTAAGTATAATATGATTATCATTAAAAACCTATTATAGCAGTATTTAAACAATATCATAAAGGCTAGTACCATTGTATAATATACTCGTATATAAATAGATTATATTTCTAACAGCACAAGAAATAACTGGTCGACTTCAGTATTAGCTATCAACTTTTTTCTCTCAAAAATACCCCATTGAAGAATATTAGAATGAAATTGATTTTTAAGACTCTACTCCCAGGAATAAATACTTTGACTCACACGAGTAAATATTTCCTAATTAATGAAGGGTCTTAATAATAAACAATAGTGATAGTCAAGCTACAACACGGTTCGGAATGCCACTGATTTAGATACCAGATGATGCTTGAATGCAGCAGTGACGTTTCTTGGCGTTGACCAGGGTGCAAAGCCAGCACATTTCAAAGGCTTTAAAAACAAAATACAAGTATGGATCATAAGAGCAGCGTCAGAGGAACGACGCCTGCATCTCAGAAGCCGTGTAATCGTTCTATCATAGAAGGTAATCGAGTCGTGGTATACGAGAGCTCAAACACACTACCACTTGATTTGTCTCAGTTGTGTTTCGGGTGTTCAAATTCAGTGTTGTTTAACCTGAGGATAGGGTCCGTATGTTTGCACAGCTCCGCAAGGAAGCAGATTTTCCCTTAAAGATCATTTATCTTACATCATCAGCATCCGGGGTGCTTAACGGGACTAGGAGTTTTATGTTCTGCAGGTTATAGCAGAAGTTCGAGTTTTCTTGTCTTTATTAGAAAATACTTGAAGAGCAGATACAACGTGAGGTCAGAATTTAGATGGTAGAGGTCAGTGCTATAAATTAGCTGCCGGAATCAGCAGAGAGGCCGACCCGGTCCTCCGCCTCGAGAACCTTTCTCTGTTTGTCTGTACTCGATCTGATTCAATTTGGATGGCATTTGTCGAGGGGGAGAGATGCATCCAGCTATCGCATGACAAAAAGAATAATCAGAAGCTAAAATATTGTCTAGTTATTTTAAAATCAGGAATCAGGGGATTAACAATCTAAGACAGCAGATTCAGCTATCCGAAGCTAAATACTTCTTAGCTCGAACTTCGTCCATCTGATCGCTCAGCGAATTCTTTCATTTTGATATAGACGATTGGCTCAGCAATATGAAATATTTTTTTGAAAAGCGGATCCAGTTAGAAATAGAATATGGGGGCAAATGACTTATACTGAAGGACTGTAAATTACTCCCCTGACAGATTCACAGCTGATATAACATCGAGAAGATGAGTTCAAGTTATTCGTATTTATCGTCAAACATCCGGATTTGTGTTGGCGAGGAAATATTTGTGCTCGTACGAATGTCATCTACATTTAATGGACTTTGCCTTCTTAACCTACATGTGGAGATGTATTCAGAAGGCAGTGTCATTGCGCAGGAGTAGAGACGGTGTTTCTGTCTCCAGATGTTAAAGAATAAAATGACAAAAAATTCAAAATTATGCTCATGTCTAAATATTGGCTCGCAGTTCATGTCAATTTATTTATGAAACAAATCCCGATACATTTAATTAAATCATAGCCTCTATCCAACGATAAAAACACTTTCAAAAAGGATGCCGTTTTGGACGCATAATAAACAACGAGATCAAATGGAAGATTCCTTTAACACCTTCATACTCTCATACCCGTCTGAACTCTGCAAAACCTAACACGAACCCAAGCCAAGTTACAAAGAAATGACTGCCGGCCTAGAGAGCAGGCGCACCTCGTCAATGAGCAGCAGAGAGATGGCGCGCAGCAGCGGCGTCCTGCGGTCCCGCCACCTGCGCGTCACCGAGTCCAGTTTTTCGGGGGTTGTCAGGATCAGCTGTCGCAAACAAGGTCTTCAGAGTTCGCTCTTATTCACATCAATCGAAAAAGATATTTCCGGTGAGTTAAAATTTATCGCATGCAACATGTATATTACGGCCTAATATGTTCAAATTGAGCCTCATACTTGTGTAGTTAGTACAGTAACAAGCAGTGCAATTTGGAACGGTATCAAATTTTTATTCAATCCGAGAGATTGGAATTGGAAAGAGCGGTTGTAAAAGCTTCAGGTAAATATTTTTTCAAATTTCAAGTAGTACCAAGAGGCCTTAGAACATTCAATAAAGAAACTCATTTCAACGTTAGAGTTCGGACACCTGCTCGTATGCAGCCATGCTATTGAACTCCTGATGTTAAGATGGTTATCACCGACCCCAACGTGCACGGATTCTGATGTATAGTTCCTTAGCAAGTTGTTCTAAGTATGAATATTCATTTCGCTGAGGGATCAACTCACTTTAAACCTTCACTACAGTGAAAATTTTGGACGGTATGCAAGCCTTATCTTTAAATGTTCATCAAACCTTCATTTATTTCAAAGACATATAAGGTGCATTAAAATAACTGTACCGTCTTTCAAGGGGTGAATAATTTTTCCAAAGCAATTCATGGGGTTAAAATTACCCCCGGGTCGACGAGTGATTTGCCTCTGATGCATTTCACGAGCGCTCACGGGCAATGACGCACAGTGAGGGCTGCTCTGACTCTGCCCAGCGAGCTGCGGCTCTTCGTGTCACAGCGATCCAGACAGACATGCTCTCTTTTACGCAGGCAGGAGATGATATTGGAGGGGACCCTGCATTTATTAGGGTGCATGTGGTCGATCCTCAACGCGAAGGACGAAAAGTTTTTCGGAATTTAGTGTTTTCTTCCAATTAATGCACTTGAATTGAGACGGTGAGGGTAACTCATGAAAGTTCATTTAATTTGACAACATTTGCCGGTAGGCTTGGCAGGATGAAAGGCTAGGCGGCTCGCACTCACTTGCGCGCCAGAGAGCGCCTCGTAGTCCTCGGCCTCGGTGTCTCCGGTGACTTCGGCGCAGCGCAGCGCCAGGGGCCCCGCCAGCCTCGCCTCCCAGTCCTGGTGCCGCTCCCCCACCACCGCCTTCAAAGGCGCCACTGCAGTGCAAAGATGTCATAGCTACATTCACTGTTCAGTTCTAGGCAGAGTATCGGAACTGATGAATGATTGTTCACCTATGCCTGTTAATGAAGTGTTTGTTGTCACTGTAACTGTACAAACTAGATTGTGATGTATAAAAAACGTACAGGAAGCCGTCCAAGCCAATTAAAAGTTCTTAGTTCGTCTTGAATGCCCAAAACTAAGATTAATGCTCGTTCCACTGCTCCATATACCATTCAATATTGAGTAAATCGAACATCTCCACATTCAGAGTGTGAACATGTAATTGCGATATCTTCACTGATGAAAATTCTGTCATTTACTTCTTAACAGGTAGGGAATTTTGGATCTGTAACTACTCAAAACTGTCGGCCTTGATCAATTTTTCACGATCTGTACGTAATGCAGTTGGTTGGCAATGTTTTTATTCGATATCTACATTCGACAATTGATCCTAACAGTTTAATTTCAGAAAAACCTCAATGATTCAAAAATACATTTTTTTAAGCGCATGAGTGGTTCCTGTTGTCTTCACAATTACCGCTATATTCTGTAATAAGGAATAAATACTGTCCGATGATCATAAATTTTCTAGATACTCTGTTGTGAATGCTCTCTTCATCTTCGGAGGTGAAGGCTTTTTACAATCGGGTTCATATGTCTTCCGGCTTCGATATGTATCAGAATAATTTAGTCAGCACACCCATGACCCCCATGATGCCTGACATTTTACTTTCTTTGATACCTTATGAAACACATTGTCCAAACATTTTTACGTCATAACACCTTAGCAATTTATAGGTGTTGAACAGAGAACACTATTTCGATTAAATATTGTGCCATAAACTTTCCAAGATTGAGCAGCCAAAACCCGGGGAATAAAAACAAATATTTAATTTACCAAGCTTCGACTTTAAAATTGATTGTAATCTTCATCCATTTTTTTTAGAATTTGTAAAGCCTGTTTGTTTAGCGGCTATTTCGCAAAACTTCACAACAATCGGAAAACTTCAATCAGTAAAAGAGCAAAATTCTCGAGCAGTCGTTTTACCTGTTTAGGATCTCTGTATATTCTCTCCAGCGAAGAAGAGAGATATTTTATAATCTACATGTGAAAAGTGATTTGTGGAGTGATCCCTACTTTCGCTCATGAAAATCAGATGCTGCACACAAAGCAGTACATTCGGTTCGGAAAGGCGTGTGTTGTGTCTGCGTTCAATGCTAGGGTAACAGTCAGCATTTGAACGAGGCATGAATAGTCTTTTTCTGTGTTGGGATCGAGACTCTTCAACTGTTTGCCGATCAACCTGAAAGCATTCGAAAGATCCTTGGAGGCATTTAAGATAAAACTGGATAAAATTTTACTAACTGTACCTGATAGGCCTCCCCCACATCCCTATCACCAAACTGCAATGAGAAACATCCTACTTCATCAGCTCTCTTGTATAGGAACTCAAGCACTATAAAAATTTCAACTGTGTAAAGGCGGCACATCAGTGTCTCCTGAGCGAGAGGGCCCGAATCCCTCTAAAGGTGTACAAGGTCACTGCCCAGGTGGCAGGTGGGGCATTAACAAGGTCTATGAAGTCGACAGTGATCGCACAAAACCGAAGTCAAGAACTTTTAAATTTTCATTTTTTACCTCGATGTCAAAAGAGAAAAACACTGGGTCTCAATTGATACAACTGTAGTAACAAACAGTTCATACTAGTTGAATGCATATTACTTCACAACTCAGGAGCTATCAAGGTATCATACTCGTCGCTCCTTGCTAGGATAGGTTGTAGATACCGTAAGGATTCAAAAAATTGACTGAGTGGTTCTTTTCATTTAATTTTCGTCTCAGTGTATCCTAACTAACTATATCGTATCCTAACTATTCAGAGATTGAAGATGCTTTAAATAACTTGCGATGGGCAATGTTTCCAGCAATTATATATTAGGCTTACTTAATACTCAGTTACGAGAAATATTTGTAAAATAACGCGCAGTCGCCAAATGAGCAGAACGAGAAAAAAACGCATGTGTGCTTGAATTCTGATCATTCGATGAATTATTTTTTAATTAGTCAGGAGCAAACCTCATATTGATTACGAAATCAAGAGGTTAACCACAATAGCAAGGAGCACGAAGTTTTGGATCTCAACTATAGGGAATTGATGTCGTAGCATCAACCCTCATAGTTTATTTCATCAGATTCTTCTGCACTCTTGAGCATGCAGTGGGTAAATGGTGATGAACCATTCACATGGTCTGGCAACAGCACTCTTGTCTTGCTTAGTAAGCATCACGCGCTGTGTCAAGTCTATAGCTTTATGAGAAAACTACTGACAGCTCTTCCTCAACGAGCCTTCAAAGTTGGGCAGCGTTCATGAATAAATCACGAAATTGAAGAATTTTTCTCATCAATGATGAGAAAGATCTTTCTTTTGAGTAGCCTCGTTTCGAATCAAACACTTCTTATGTAGCGACACAAACGTGAGATTTTTCCACGTACGTAATTTTGGAGTGCTTCTTAGCCATGCGCATATCTGATCAAAGAAGTTCAAGCCTCACTTAGTCTAATTTTCGCTATTATCCCGCAGAAGTTTTTGTAAGAAACCTGTATGTATGTTGCGATCGAGGTATGCACTCGCGCTTTTTAAATACGGATACTAATAGAGCCTTTATTAATTCCGACACGTTTTACCGTTGAGTTTTCAATGCCTTACAACTACTGGCGTCGTGAGGGATGTGAGGAATGTGTGGGTTAAGCAACTTTTCCCTATGGAAGTACTACCTGGTTACCTGAAATACCTTGCCTGAGCCGGGATCGAACCCTGAACCGCTAATCAGTACGCCATGGAGCCCACAGAGATATCGAATTTTTGGATCCAGATTGATAACTAATCAACATAGGATTTGCTTTTTACTTTCGAAAAAATTGATAATTTTTGAGTGATAGTAAAAAATGAGTAAAATTCACATCAAAATTAGCTGACGTTCAGCACACCTCAAGATATGTACTTCGTACTTCTCTCTTCCTAAACAACACCGTGTTCTGACTGTAGGGTGCAGATGTGTTGACTCACGCACCGCCCAGCATTAGTCAGAGCCAGCATACAACCCGTGAGTTTCGATTGGGATAAGTTGCTAAATAGCCGGTGCTGGAGCCGGAGTCGGAGCCGGAGCTCTGACTCCTCAACGAAGATTATATGTACGGTATTTAGTATTGCCCGTGAAAACCTAGAAATAACAAGCCCCTAGCATCTGAGAATAAATGCATTAATGAAGCAAAATCTCTTAAACGGCGAAAACGTTTACAAATTATTGTATCTAATTCTCATTAGTTTCATCTTGCACGCTACTGAGATCTTTAGAAAATATTTGAATAAGAATAACTGGGATTCGTATTCAGGGCAAAAACTGATCGTACCACTGGGCGAAAGTGGCATGATTTCAGCGACGAACCTATTGCTCAGCATACAATCCATATAATAAAAATGTCCGATTGCTAAGCGTGCGAAGCACCACTGAAAGTGAAGATCTGCCTTTGGGAAGGTCGTACTACCCAAACTGGACCACAGCTTGCAGAGCTCACTGTACACAATCCTGAGGTCGCGGGGGGAGGTGCCGCAGTTCATCACCGCCCTCACGATGGCGAGCTCCATGATGGCGGTCTTGCCTGAGCCTGTCGGTGCTGCCACAACAGCGCTCTCGTCTGGGGACAGACACGAAGGGGCGTCAGCACCACCGCCTCTAACGTTGGATTCTTCGGAAAAAGTTCGGGCGCTCAAGCTCGGGCCCCACTGGATTGTTGCTTTTCAGAAAACTCGGATTAATTTCCTCTCTCAAGAAAAAAATTACGTTCTGGATCGAGCGTTTTACCTCCAGAACAGGAAGCAAGTACTCTACCGGGTGCGCTACGAAGCCCTAAGCAACGTGCAACGAGCAATGATGTCCCTAGTGTAACTCGTTACTAGGGCGCATGAGACTTTAACACTTAACCGTCTATATGGATTTGAAAACAAATTTTAAACGAGTGCTGCTGGTTTTTCGTAAAGGATGAATGCAGTTTTACTGCATATACATACACATAAGGCTGCAGCTTGTTCTTTCAACAAAACTTAATGCAGTCTATTCGTCAAAGTAATTTGGTTGACATGGTGACGGTCACAACCCAGGTGACTGGCTGTGCATTAACACTGCCCGTGTAATCGACACTGACTTTGTGAAAGAAGCAACCATGGCGTTCACATTTGTCGACAATGATCTTTGAGAAGTTAAAGTAACGAAATAATGTCAACAGATTAGGCTTTGCACCAAACAAACTTTCGTTTGGTTGGTGCACCTGCAACAAATTTTCTTTCTTCAAACATTTTTTTCCTGGAATTCGAGCAAGCTACAGCGCTGGTCAGTGCCGGATTCGTCAGTAACATAATTTGAAAATAGTTGTAAATGACTTGATAAGAAAAGCACTCGCATTAGGGCTCTCAAAATAAATATTTTTTTACTACATTGGAAGATATTCATGGACCTAAGGTCACCGAAAATGACCAAAAGTCTATCCAGTAATAGCAACATAAGGCCAAAAAATTTGTACAGTTTTACTGCTTGTTGCTGCAGCCACGTTCCCAGTGCGCTGCAACCTGCTCCAATGACAACTGTAGAGCCATGTGTACAGTCAACAACGTACGTATGGTCGTATGCATACACGAAGTAAATACTCAACTTATGAATCGTTAAATACGATCTGGCGATTATTATGAGAAAACAAATCAATATCGTTAAATTATAATATTGTACCTGATGATAAATTATTTCTTTCCTAAATTTTCTAATTGTCCCTTTTTATCATTGGTACACCAAACATGTGCCAATGGAATAAGTTTCCTCAGACAGTATTCGCTGTAGTACATAAGGGTCTAGCTAAGAAAATAGTAATGTCTTACAAGTGTATCACGCAATTTGCAAAACTACGAGTAGACATTCAAGGTGAAACATTCATGTTTTTCGTGAGACCTTGTAAGAAGGTGAAATTACATGAAGTCCGGGTCACTGCAAGACGTCGTTGGGTATCGCAGAAGAATCAGCGAAGAAAACAAGAATTTCAAATTACAAATTAACCAAACTTGTTTCAAGTATAGAAGCATAAACACAAAATAGAATTAATAACCGATCGACTTTACACAATGCTAAAGACCATAAAAGAATGACACTCATGAGAAAGCTAGATCTAAAGTAATATTTCGCAATGTTATTTTACGAATAAATTATGTGTGTGCGTACACTTGAATGGAAGAAGTATGAGCTCACCCGAGTTGTAGACGCAGTCGAACACGGTACTCTGGACCACATTGAAGTAAGGGAAGGCGCTGAACACGGGGCGGAAGCGGGCGGCTGACGGTTGTGCATAAGGAAAACTGTTCGTCTCCGAGTACTGAACAGGCCTTACGTCATCACTACAACAAAGCAAGTGCTCCAATACCCAAGAGCAACATCTGGCTTCAAGGCGATGCATGCGTTACTATAACTATAAATCAAGGAATGCTTAATCACAATCATAAATGATCAACGCGATGGTCGCACTTTAACAATCTTATCATATCAAAAGATGCTCCGTCAAAAACAGCCCATAAGCACGGATAGTTTTTGTGCATTGTTATTACCAATTTGTTGAACCACATACATTATAACCCTGTTTTCAGTTGCCTTCAGTTGCCATTCACCTTCAGAAACAGGCTAGCCACTTCATAATCACTTTAGATCTTAGCAATTGCCTAAGGTTATGAGTAAGTGCTTCAGCTTCGAATTTTTATGCTAGTTTATTTTATCAATTTATTCTTTTCAGTCGACTAATTTTTTTATTCCTGAAGATGAGAAAAGACTTGAAACTTACTTTATTTTTGATTGCATTTCCATAAGAAAGAATATTGTACACAAGTTGTGAGTTGGGTCCACTTTACTGAGCATCAGGTGAATCGTAGGACTGCATCAAGTGCTGTAACTACGCTCAATACATAATTATAACTAATGCACAGCGGCCTCTGGGTACTAATGATTGTGTCGTTCCTCTGACACTGTTTTTTACTTTCATTGCGAATCATTAAATTTAAATATGAATATTAAGGTTCTTTTTACTCCAGATCAAAATGAACATGATGAAGGGCCAGATTAGATTTCAAAGAGGTTTAAAGTAAAAACTACCTTTCTCAAAGAGATACAAAATTAAAACTGTGTAATGGAACGGCTGGAAAAATAGTGTAGTGGAAGTTTTCAGAAATTTTGCATATTACCAAGAGAAAATACATCGGAAATAGAGAACCAACTAAGGTGCACACGCGTAAAGCCAGAACTAAATTAATTCCTATGCCTACTTCACAATAGATGAGTCGCCCGCCGCTGAACGTTAGGCAGGACATGCAGGAAACGGGTATCACAAAGGCTGGAGTTTAAGAAAGTGGTATCACATCCACAATAAGCTTTGAAATATCTAGATTTTTATTCAATATTTAATTTTGTGCAAACACACAAAACAGAAGAAACTAAATGCAACACAATGCGAAGTATTAGACAAAATTCTGTAAACTTGTGATTCTCAAGTAATTTTTATTCTTTGCATTCCGAGTTTTAGTTACTTTACTTCGTGAAAATGATCGAAAATTCAAAGTTAAATCAAGAACTGATAGCTGTGAACTCTGAGAATGATTCATGTTCTTTGTCCTTTTATAAGAGGATAAGATCATACTCATTTGAAATACGGTGTTAACTGATGTCACGTACAGGATGGGGCATGAATTTATAAATACGATTCTGAATAATTATTATCTTATAAATGCCCTGTCTAACGATTTTTTTTCAATTAAGAGATTTTAAAAATATTATTCAGGCCCTGCACTGTAAATACTTAATTTTGTTTCTTGATGAATAAATAAGAAGTTAACGTAAACAAGGGAAACCGTAAGTGAAATGAATTAAGTAGGAACACCAAATTCAGATATTGTAAAGGAGTTTAAGGCTTCTAGATCATCTTTTTGGAAGACATTTGGCTCAAGAATTAGCTTTTTTTGCTTGGACCTTTGAGTGAGAGGCGGCGACAGCACATCCCGCGAATATCACACAAGCCAAGTGCAGAGATCGTCTTCTGAGATACTGGTACACTAGTCACCCTGCTATTCGGATCATATTCCTATGAATTTTTGTCTGGTCTATACTTGATGCAAGAACTTGTTCGAGAGTTTACAGCTCTACCGAAGATTGAAAGGCATCCTACTCCGCAGCAAAGAATTCATGGCGCAGATTCGAGGCTGTAATTTAAAAGACTATCGATCATTTTGAATGAATCTCGACGTCTGCTTTTCTTTGTATCGTTCAAGTGGCAGTTTATATGTTTTCCACAAGGTAAAAGTTTTCATCTTTAAGTTTTTGATTCCTTAATTGTGTACTATCTTATGTCCAATCCTTGAATAATAAGTGATGTTTACGCCAAACTGCACAATCCTACGAGTGTCAAAATTTTATATTCATAAACAGCACTAGCAATCAAGTGAGTGACGTTCGTACAAATACAACTACAGCAGCAATCAAGCGAGTGTTATTCGTACAAATACTGCATCAGCAGAAGAAAACCTAACAACTATACACCGCTCTTAGTTTTGAAAACTACCATAAAGGATACGCAATTCAGCGACCGCTCTCAGAGCCCCATGTTTCGTCATCAGTTGCGCTTGACTCATTTTCTCAGTGCTGGAATTGTCTTCATTGCTTTTTTTTTCCTCATATTTGCTTTTCGTAGATTTTGATGTCAAAGCAATTTTTGGAACTGACCTTTCTACATTCTCAAAATTATATCCACCACGTTGGTACGGCAAAATGCCAGGGTTACGGTCTGAGTTGAGAAGCATATCTACATCAAAATGTTGTCCTATAAAATTTTTTAAAGACACGGGAGGGATTTCCTGCTGTGATAGTGCATTGGAGTTATTGAGCGAGGAATTAGTTTGTCCAACACAGCGCACCTTTGAATTAATAGAATCCTGGGCTTCAGAATATAGTTTGTTTGACAGCTCCAGACTTGGTTCGCCAATGTCATTTGAGAAAATCGTAGAAGACTGTTCAGGCGTAGCAGAAGACTGTTCAGAAAGGTGTTTCCCTCGCTGTTGTAGTTGCACGCCCCGGATGAAAACATCATTGTTAGACTTTGCACGGCAACTCTGCTCCTGGAAAGTGGTTTTAGCGAACAATTTTGGATCATGACGTACTTCAGGTGTTGCGTTCCAGGAATCATAATAAAGAGGACCGAAACTCATGTCATCACGACATCCTGGAGAAATGGAGTTCGGATGACGCTGAGGGAAACTATAATCCTTGTATGGAGTCATTTTTGCATTACCAAGAGACGCCGGATTGAATTTAGCGTAGCCTGCGAAGCTGTGGTTGTCATTGAAAGAACTGGGGGTAAGTTCATCGGTGAAAATGCCTCCAGCTGACTCACTACCCGCATAGCTGCTGGTTGATTGTGCTCCTGAGTGTGAATCCATAGTATGAGCTTCTGTTCGCAGCACTTCACGTACTCAAATATTTGAAAAGCAGGCTTAATATCAATAAATCCTGTCGAGGAACTTTGGCAGACTTCGTGTTCTGAAAGTAAAAAATACATTCGATTGAACTTTCCATTAGATAAGTTTGATTTTATTAATAATATTCCAGCCCAATTCGGAAAGGCGAGTAGCAAATGGCGAGTAAAAAATGAATGAACAAAATTGATCACTGAAGAAATTAATAACAACTTATAAGCTAAACGATCACTAATTTGGTTAGAAGAGCAATTTACATTCCTACAGTTCAGTTCATCTACCCTATTCTATCCTGATTCTATCTCCAAGTCAATCCTCTGTCCGAAGTATTAATTCATAGTGTTGAGCCTAGTGTCTATCTCATAACTAAGGAATTTCCTGGGCAATTACATAGACCACGTTAGAGATGAAATCTCCCAAGTGTCTATTTTGAAACAGCTGAAATTCTTATCTTACACTGCCTGTCCACGGACTCACGAATTAAAATAAGTAGAGAATATTTGAGCTTCTGATGTTATCTCACAAGAATTTGAGATATGCGATAGCCGGATGCACCTTTCTCTCTCGATGAATAGCGTCTGACTTAGAGCAGGCCGAGCACAGACCCAGGAGGGAGCGGTATGCGCGGCAAAGGTTTCTTCGTGGACTTTCTGTACGAATTTCGAACTTGACCTCCAATGCCAAAATTGTACCTACTTTAGTTAAGTTTTTGTTACAGTGATTCGGAGAAAATTTGCACGTCTTCCACACCCTGCCAAATATCGAACTCCAAATACTGCCAAACTCCCCGCCGGTGATGTTACAATTTCCTCCGAAAAAATTTTCCCTTCTATTGCGAGCTCTGTCAACCGACGAACCATTTCCTTAGGTTAATTAAAGAGCTCACTAAATTTAAACCCCGAAAACACTGCTCGTTACAATTTTACTATGAAAATTAATTATATCCTAACGTGCAGCAAATAGTCAGCATATTCTGCGTTTCAACCCTCAGGGCATCCAATGTCAAGCTTGGAGCGATTATTTATTTGTCATGTTATTATAGGGCAAAATAAACATTCCTGGCGTGCATAAATGCAGCAGGAGTGTCTGAGTAGTGAGTCTGAAACATGGAGTCGAACTTTGTACTGCCGCAGCAAGGAGAGGAAATCCGACTCACCAGTTATCAAGAAAGCGAACATAGCACGATTAGATAGAGCTGCTATCAAAGACACCTGGGGCAGACCTGGGCATCTCACAGCTCTCGTTTGGTGGAGGTAAATATTAGCGTGACTGATCGATGCACTCTGAAAATAGGATCTTCGAACTGGAAATGCAAGCTACTCAGCGTTTGCTTTTATGCTCTATAACTTCAAATTACTGATCCAGGCAAAATCTAGGTCCAACATCTCCGTGCAAAAAAATGAGTGAAGTTCAAACGGTACCAGCCGTGGATTAAAACCATCCTCTGAAGTCCGGCTTCCGGATGGTAGCAATGCACTGTGAAAACGAGTGGAGTTCGATGTTGACTGTGATAAGAGGTGCGATCAAACAGCTGGAATTCTACATGACGTTAAAAAATATGTTCAATGCAGTTTAACTCCATTAGTATTCGAGTAATATGTGGGATGACATTGCCCAACTCATTCAGTGTGAATTAGCAAAATGCGCCCTCTCTATTCAGTTTAATATCAACAGTCTTCCCTAGCATTAGTGTGGGATTACTGTGAATTAGGCGTCAGTGAACTGAGAGCAGGAGTTCACAAGGCCTAATCAGACCCATGGATCAGGCGTAGCACTGGCACTCCGTCTTCTGTGAGAACACGGATGATGGAAAGCCTTCGCACTAAATATAACCTAGGCCGAGCGTGTTTTTATCTCTCTGTGAAACACACAGCGCGTAAATTAGTACATGTTATCAAAAATTGATAGCCATTTACATATAGATTGTATCTCAACGCATTGCGTAATATCACTGAGGGAAAAAAGCTCGTTGAGATACTGTAGTACAGCGTACTTCTATGATAAATAAAGCCCCAATTCGTATTGAAGTGAAAAGGTCGAGATAGGTCCCTCTCGGAACGATTGTTGGCTCGAGTATTTCTGGTAAGATAACATGACTACAAAACTTTCGGGACTGATTACACATGTCATACAACTACTGCGTCGTAGAATTTACGCGTAATAGCAACAAGCGCTGCAGTGAACTCCTCTGCTGCCTGAAAATGAGTTCACTGTTACGATGTCATGGCAAAGTCATTCCTGTATAGGGAAATAAAACAAATGCTCTTCAGTGTCAGTCACGTGTCATTTCAACTTTTGATTGAACATCCTTAATTTTCCATTAACATCAAAAACACCAAGTAAAGTCATTCCGTACACGGCCAGTGCGTCTCTAGGAAAGAACATGCAGTAACCAGGTAACTGTTCGCTCTTCACGGAGTTATGCAACTTTTTTGCCGCGATATCAATAATTATTTACAATTATCTATCATTTTAGCCACCTAAGCGCAGATTTCACCGCTGGGATTATCGAGGGGATAATCCCGTAGTTGTAGATTACCAACGGAGCAATGAAAGCTTGAACAGCGTGATCAGTTAGAGAAGAAAACTGTAGGGCATTTTATGAGATGGAAAAGGTTCTTTTTTATTCACAGGGTGGACTTACGAGGCCGACCCGCCCAATACAGCACTGGCAGTTTATAACTTTATTTTAATTCGCCTTTCTTGTTCTTTTTCTCTTATTAAGCTTTTTCGTGTTGACTACAACCATAATAAAAAAGATCTGAATTTTCAGCATTTACTTCACCTCGATCCCAAGAGCAATTTAAAATCCGAGTACGGGCCCCTTGTTTTCCTCCCTTTCGCTTCTGTATCCCAGCCTGCACGAGGCAGCGAGGGTTTCAGCTTCAATGGCGACCATCGTTTAATAAGAGTCGCGATATGTTCACACTGCCAGCACACGGAGGGACTTGGATTGCGTCACATTTGCCATTCATAACCAAGGAACTTCACGTGCGGGTAATTATTCAACTATAGTATCAGGGAGGATTGTCATATTGATATTGCAGTTTTTTCTGGTAAATATCAGATGTGTTCATGTGTAATACTGATGCAAGAGACTAATCTATTATACAGCACAGACACTAAAATGCTGAGCTTTACCGTAACTCCTCCAGGGACAAAAAATGATGCAGGTACATGGACTGCTACCAATGCAAGGTTTTAAACATACAAACCAACACTCAAATAAGAAGTTCTGTTGCTTGAAGCGCGTAGTAAGATGCAATGGGACGATGAAAATCATTTGGGAGCCAAAGCAATCTCAATATGAATAAATGAGTAAGCCAAGCCGTGTTAATCACAAAAATGATTTTCGATGAAACTTAATTTCTAACGTTTCGGACACTGGCAATGTTCAGAGATAAGAGAAAATACATGATTGAAAACTAATTTAGCAAATGTAATGTCAAATTGTATGAAACAAAGATAAAAACGATACCACACCACTACACTACTGGCAAAATAACAAAATAATAGAGAAGAAAAAACTAAGGTGAGAACAAATAGAAATCAGATGCAAAAAAGAGCTAAATTGAGGTGATCGGTTTGCTATTGCCAGGGAGTGCCGCCGGTTTCAAACCGGCGGCACTCCAGTGTGGCCAGGGCATAGAGGCCCAAACAACTTCAAGATATTCAAGATATTCAAGGGAGAATGAGCTCAGTCCTCCGTCCGTCCGTCTTTGTATCAGGCTCTTAATTAAGGATTTAGATGCAAGAAAAATCCCGAGTCCGTATTCCTGAACTAATGGCGAGACCGTCAGCTAAGGCAGTCCGCATCTGTGATACTGAAAAATAATATTGATTCATATCAAAGTTAATGTGAATAAGAGGGCATCTAAATAATTTAACATAATTTGTACAGCCATTTTTGGAGGAGCACGTCCACTAGTATGGTGACACAATTCTAAATTAGACGCTTCTTTGATTTTTAGATAATTTATAGTCCCTAAACTCTGGGAATTCTTCAGCCCTTACGGCACCAAAAAGGAATCTGTGGGCACCGCGGATGAAAGGAACGCGAAGACTTACTGGTAAACGGTTGACTTCCTACAGAAGAGCGAGGCGGTGTCGTAGCGGGTCAGGGCCTGCAGCTCTTCACTGCTCCCTGTTGAACTAGACAGGGGTATCGCATTCAGCACATGTCTCGGCCTAAATCTTGTGGACATGTATCCCATGATCCAAAGAGGCTAACTTTAAAAAAAAAACGTTGTAGTACGTAAGCAACAGTTCATGTTTGAGCACTTGTGTGCATATTCACCCAAGTTCGTAATGAAACAACCGAAATTGAAGACTAAGCTGGATTACGTCTAATATCCGTCAAAAATGACAATGGTTTTCATTTAAGTTAAGTGTTCCACCAAACATCACATGAGCGCAGACGGGTCCGGTCTTCGCTGGCTTAGTTCGCGAATTATTTCTAACAATAGGTAAACAGACTTGCTTAATCAGTTTTATTCGTTCTAAAAATCTTGATCATATTACTTTCCGAAACTTAGCATTACTATGATGTTGATAGTCACTAAATATTCCAGAAAACATTAACGATAGCATTTATTTAAAAAAATTAAACGAACAGTAAAAAATTAGACGTTCATTATATATATATGTGAAGACAAGTTCTTAGCAGGCTATGTCTAGGCCAATTATAGAAATGCTTGTGCATCGGAATGCGAGAGGCGTGTGAGACGCTGCGGGCATTTCAAGTGTAGGCGTTGCATTCCTTGGCACAAGCGANTTCGGTTGGCCATCGGACGCAGGGGTCAAGCTAGATACTCTGTCATAGATCTGAAGAAGGGAACCTGCTGGAAGACAGAACTTGCTCGAACTGCGAGCTGGGATATGATAGCTAATCGCTATTAGAATTCTGCGATAGCAAACCTGGAGCAGCTCGTTTGAGTCGGTCAGACTGAGTTACTCTTATGTGA
The DNA here is from genome assembly GCA_014899125.1 of Orchestia grillus. NCBI lineage: Eukaryota > Metazoa > Arthropoda > Malacostraca > Amphipoda > Talitridae > Orchestia > Orchestia grillus. Next base: position 34,837 of record VOMN01017085.1, read on the forward strand.
GTTCGGCAGTCCGCTAATGCGCGAGAGGTGGGGAAATAAAATTCTCAGTTAAATCAGTTCAATACATGTTGGATTAATTGCGTCCAATTTTCCAGGTCGTTCGCTCTCTGTTTCCTGGGTTATTGCGAAACTCATTTGAACGACTAGGTTGTTACTCGCAAGGTAAAACCATTTTACTGGCTTCTTCACCAAGTTTTTTTTATTTTACCGTATTTCCTGCCCGGCTCAAAATGCCCTATTAATTAATACTATGTCGTATGATTAAGAAAAAGAGTTTCGTTTTCCCCTCGGAGTATTGCTAGATCCCTGGGCTACCTGACTGCTCGGCCGTACGTCACTACCAGAAACTGAATACGAATAAAATATCAAATCGCACTACTCACAAAGGTCGATTTCATACAATGATCTGCTCGTTTGATGCATTTCACCCTGTTCCTGGGATGCTCTAGTTCAGTGTTAATGATTATCATCTTTTTTTATGGGCAAGATTTGATGAATCATGTTTTAATTTCAGCCGCTGAATGTTTAAGAAAACATGCAGTATTTAATTACGTGTCGCTGCATTTAACAGATAAACTGGTAACTGATTAAACTCATGCTCCAGGCGAAACTGCAGCGCGGTGCCGAACCAGCTCCTACTTTTCACCCAGGCGAACAACATCAGAATGATCTCACTGAACAACGACACAATTGCGAAAGCTCCTCTCAGCACTTCGTCTCTCCAGTCCGAACCTTTCATCACCCGTGGAGGAGGAGGTGGAAGCACCAGCACAGTGGAGCGGGACAACCAAGACAGGCTCGGGGATTCAAACCTCATGAACAACGTAGTACCCGTCGACAGCGTCAGGAATGCCTTAGCCATCGACTTCGACGACCGCCACGACATGATTTATTGGACTGACATTGCGGCAAAGACCATCAGTCGAGCTCACCTAAACGGATCGGCTCAGGAGCTGATAATTCAACACAACTTAGGTGATTAATTTAATTTGTAAGAGGTGACAAAAACGTCTTACCTAAGGCAATATGTAAACACAATCAATAGTCTGAAGTGTTTGCTTGTTTGCTTCTCGTGACTTTTGTGACGTACAGTCTACGGAAGTTACGACGAAATTTCCTCACGAGCCCTGCTTATTCGGGTACTTTATATTTTTCATACTTTTTCCAAACAACCTGGAGGGTTACAAACGACATGCTAGTATGACACATCGACACCGACGCAACGGATAACGGGAGAAGATAGAGGGCTTCTGAAACTTCTTAACTTTCTTGTACTTGAAAACTGCTGTATTTCTGGAGAACTTCTCTTTGAACTAAATATTATTGCAGCTGTTGCGAAATGCTGCATCAGCGTCTTTGAGTTAAAATTTCATGTTCGTCAGTTATTGTAGTTCTTGCTTAGTCATTTCCAATTTCGATGCGACCTTTAATAAATCTAATATGTATGGTTTGTGGCCTAATTTAACTTCGAATTGCAGTCGCAATCAAGACTAAGAAACCTTGCATTTCTGGAAATTGCAATACTCGAGAGAGAAATTATTTACAATATTCTATCTTGTTCAGTTGTCTATGTAATTGTCAAGTCGAAGGCTTGCAGGTTGTGAGCGACACTTTGGTTGGAGTGTGATATTCTCTATGAAAATTCGGTGATATTTGGAGTCACTGAACACGTATGTGTCGTCGGGGAAAAACAGTTTTGTGACAGGTGCAGGGTAAGTATTTCTTGTGTAAGGAAGAAGCTCGTTTTTTTGTTCTAAAAAGTGTACGTTATCCTCAATTCTTTTACACGAAAAGTTAGAGAGTCTCCGCAAGTTTTGTGCAGAATAGAGCGTTTTCCTTTCGGTAGAAGACAACGCTTTGCCAAATGCTGGAAAGAGTGTTCTACCCTGTAAAGAAAAAAGTATTTTTTCTTGGGTATAAAAGAGCACTATAGATTTATGTATGTGGATGAAAACGTTTTCTCTGAAGCAGAAACCAATTAATTATTAGTCTAATGATTAAGTGCTCATTATGTAATCCTTTAACGTAGTACCAGAAACACCATATTCCCTTGCCTGGTGCTTCAGGAGAGTTATGATATTTCAGGTAAAAAATCGTGAATGTATAATTATTCCAAGCAACAATTAGGTCAAGGTTGAGGTGTCCCAAAAGTACCAACGGGGTTGAAAGCGACTCCATAAGAGTAATAGAAATTGCCAACTCAAGGTTTGCTGAAGTATGTCATTTTGAAGTGGATTATGGACAGGTTTCACAGTAAACACTTTACCTAGCGTCCACTTGGCCGCGTCAGTGCTGCATCTCTGCGTGAACGCGCACATTTTTTTGGCCTGATGAGGCTGTTGATAATCGTACAGAAATGGCCATCATTTCACCGTATTTCGATCTGTTGCAGAGTTCCCTGGAGGCCTGGCTGTGGACTGGGTCAACGATAAGGTGTATTGGACCGACGACGGAGCCAACCACATAGAAGTGGCCAACCTCGACGGCTCCTACAGGTCCCTTCTTGTGTGGGAAGGTCTGGACCGGGTGCGAGCTATCGTGGTCACTCCTCAAGGTGGGGGAGTTCTCTAGAATATGTAGTACTACGCTAAGTTTAAGATAATTGTTTACTTTTAAAAGTGCCTAACGAATTTCTGGCGAGCTGAAGTAACTGAGTAAGAGAAAATTCAAGGGTCCTGATTATCTGGTACGAATTTTTACTCGTAATCAGCGAGACTATGTCAGAGATGGCCGTCGTTAACCGTGATACGGAAGATTACAGAACTTCACTTGAAATTTACCGTCACTATTGAAGGCATGGGATCTTATGCAGGGTGTCCACAGAAAATGTATGTGTAAACTTTAATTATGTCATCTATTTACGTTACTTATTATCCGTAAAACAGTTTCGCTCCAATAGATACGATAGATAAATGGCCGTAATATGGTACTATTTCATTTATGATTTAAATTAATCTATCTATTTGTATTATATATTTGTATAGGCAAGTAACAAATTATATTTGTATTCATTGATTGTTACAGACCAAGGGCAACTGCTGGTCAACAATTTTTTTATTGTATTTTTTCCAATTTTTATCACTTGGGTTTTTAAATTTGGTCGCAGTCGACGAAAGAAATTTCCGAAAGGCATTTTAAAATTTAATCTTTCAACGTTTCAAATGTTCATGCATTCATTTTCAAGAACAAAATTGCACTAATACATAAGGAAAAAGAGATGCAAATTTTCTCACACAGGAAGTGGCAAACTGAACACTTTTGCCTCTATGAAACTTTGTGAAAAAAAGTTTTCTGAGGTATTAGCTGTTTAATGTTTGAAAGGAGGGAAGTTAAAAAAAATTGCACACAAAAATTTTATGTTTACATTTAGTTTACAGAAATTGTTCAAAGGTTTCCACCACCCTCATCGATGTACTTGTGATAACTTCAGCTTAATAACTGCCAGATATCGTCGAAAACATCCTGGGATTTCAGAAATATCGGCAGAAGTCACTGCAACTCTTGCCACGAGATCTTACCACGATGGTGTTCACATTCATTCGTTGCCAATAGCAGCACCATGAGCAAAATGCATGTCTTCGATTTCTACATTGCATTAAAGAGGTTCATGTTGCCAGCGCCGAGTCTCAATAGAGAATGAATAGGAACAAATAGACAAGCAAGAAGTTATCTTGCTGTGTGATCTAGAACAATCTAGAAATTACCGGTCTAAACGTTTGCATGTCTAAAAAAATAATTTTTTTCGCAAATCTTCATAGAGGCTGAAGTGTTTAGTTTGCCACTTTCCGGTCGGTGTGGAATTTTGTATCTCTTATTTCCTAACACCCTGTATTTATATGATGCATAATATATGCGCACATATCATATTTCAAGGAAATTTTAAAATTCTTCGGCTAGATTTTTAGTTTTATTACCAAAGCTTCGCTTTTTTTGGCGAAGAACTTTTTCAGAGAAAATTGCTTTCTCTGGGAAGTAAAAATATAAATGCACCTGAAAAAAATTAAGTTAGATTTCTTTTAAATATGAACTCTGGACGTCACCTATTTGCTTAAATAATATTATACGTTCATCTTGTTATCTTGTAACCGTGCACGCTCTTCAGAAATAGCATAGAGTAGAAATTCAATCTCATCCGACAATAATTATTAAATAGTACTAGAGGCGCGAGCCTTATTTGGAACCCGTATTAATGACATTAAAATCTCAACGCCTTAGAATTGAGCATATTTTTCTTCTCCTAGTTGACGCATTTACCTTCGTATTTAGAGACAAAATAGTTGAGAATGTTTATTTGAACGAACTTCGTTGAAGATCACCACCAGTGCAAACTAACGATGCACATTTCTCCAAATTGCTTGGTGTTGTGGAGGCGGCCCTTGATCTTTTAAGGAACGACCCGAGGTTCTCCGTACTCTTTTAGTTTCCGAGAAGACTTGATTTTCTTCCCGAAGAACTGAAAAAAATGAGCCCTCGCATTTTTCAGATGAGTTGATGTGGTGCGAGAGTCCCGTGCTATTGCAGGGAAAGTACTTCTCCAAACTCTTCAATTGTTAAGTGCCCTCGATATTCTTCGCAAAGAAACCTTCTAAAAAGAGTCAAGTATGTTTTTGCACAGTGGTTCAAATTCCCAAGAGGCCCTAGCTATGTAAGAGAAAATCCTACCCCAAAATGCTTTCATTTCACGAGCGACTTTAATATTTTTACAAAGGATCCTTCTAATTACGAGAAAATGACAAACTCTCACATATTTTGCAAGAGTGGTTGATGTTCTGTAAGAGGCTCTAAACTTTTTAAGAGATACTGCTATTATGAACTCTCCATTGTTCTTGCGGTTTTGATATTCTACTCTTCCTACTAACAAGAAAAAAATGTAAGCTTTCGCGTGGTTTTCAGAGGGGTTGATGTTCTGGACGGAGTGGGGGGAGAACCCCCGCATAGAGCGGGCGCACATGGACGGCTCGAACAGGTCGACGATCGTGTCGTCAGACGTGAGGTGGCTCAACGACCTGGCCATAGACCACGACACCAAGAGGCTCTACTGGCTCGACGCCTGGTCCAGGAAAATCGAGGTCTCAGACTTCAATGGGAACCACAGGACTTCTGTCGTTGGTGAGAGGGATTGCATGTCTGAATTAGTCTTTGAAATAGTTCGTTTTGTAAATGTTGCTAATTCTAATGGGAAAATATACTTTTGAAGCGAGTGTTTTTAGGAAGCAACGATTCTAACCTTACTTAATAAGAGTTTGGACTCGTTTTATGTGCTTCAGCGCTCTGTTAAAATTGCCCTATTAGCTTACAAATGTTTTCCTGAACTATTTAAGATTCATAGAGAACATACTAAGTTGGTCATCATGCTTTCCTTCAGCTGTTAGCTTCTGCTGCTGTAATGTGTGTTTGAGACCTTAAACAAGTCTACGTTAATATTATAAAGAAATTCAAAAAATCCCTCTGATAACTATTTTATTTCAATCATAAACACCACTATTTCTATTTTCACGTCTGGGCAGCTACCACTGATATAATTCTTAATACTGCAATTACAGGCACTAGCGTCATTACCTGGGAATACCTTGGAATGTCTTGCAAGTGGTTTGGGCACTCCGTCCCTAGCCACACTGTGTGCTACCGTTTTGGGATATCTTGCTTTTAACCTCTCTTTAAAAAACACTTTGTCCGAGGTATCGAGCCCGTGACTTCCAAAGTAGAACACAGCACGCCATGGCCTACTGTACTAAGACGGCCTTGCATCTTGCTCTGACTTGAAGAGAAGAGAAGTCCAATATCTTCACAGGAGGCTACCAATTATTTCACATTCATTCATGGCCG
>VOMN01017091.1:0-21716 GCA_014899125.1 Orchestia grillus
ATGTACACGAGGAATATTTTTTCCTGCTTAATTAAAATCGTACCGTTCGAGTCGCCAGTACACAAAGGTATGTGCGAGTTTTGCATTCGCCAAGGAATATTGAAGAACTTTAAGAGACGAAAGAGCGTGGCTGTCTTTCTCGCCGAGCAATGAAATTTGCAATGAAAAATTACCATGGAGAGCATGAAAATATGAAATGACGCCGCAGTCAGAGAACGAGCATTACAGAATATAATACGTTATAGAATACTCACTTTATTACTAATTGCATGACTCATTGTACGTGTACGTTTTCTAAATACGATGAGTGTAATATGAAAGGTACTTAGATCAGATAGATGATTTCTAGTTAATTTTATGCGGTTATTTTTAGCCGGTATCACTTCATCTCTAAGTTTAAAAGTAAAAATATTTTCAAATGACCATCACATATTTAATCTTTCACCATTTAATTTTTTATACGGTGTAAGTTTGACTTATTTTCTCTCCCTCGTATCGAAGCGAAGAAATTATACTAATCAAAATACAACAGGCAATGTACGGTTTAATCTTACAGTGCGCAGAATTTTTCATTCTTGCTTGTCTATGTCTAACTTTCTAGCACAAATTTAGTGCTGAAAATTCAAAAACTCTATAAGATTCTTCAATGTAACGTTTTGCCTTAGACTTATTTGATAGATTTGTAGGCACATATATTATTCAGTCAGAAGCGTAAGGCTTTATCGTAAAGCAAAATTCCATCATCTTTTGCGGTTATGAGTAGTTGCATCTCATTGACGTGATCGTTATTTACAGTGCCTATGATATTGATATTTTCTCTCTTGATTTAACATTTGTATTTATGGTTTGAAAATTTGCTACTCAAATTTTCCCTCAGTCTATTCCACCGACTTTCCAATACAAGAATAAGCTGAGAAAAGTCTCGATAATGGCCTCAGCGGCGACTGTGCACGAAGCTCAATGTTATCAGTCGGACGCTTGATTAAATGATACTGCGACTGTCACTCAAGTGATGGCTGGACCCTCACCGGAAAAATAATAATGTTATTTCAGACTGAAATGGCTGAACCGCAGAGGGAGCACAAGACTATTAACATTACCTATTATTCACGTTACCTATTATTAATATTACCTATTATTAACATTACATATTATTAACTTTACCTATTGTTAACATTACCTATTATTCACGCTGCTCAGATAGAACCTGAGATAGAGCGTCGATAGCAGACAAATACGCGTCTTTTCGTTTAAAGCAACGTGAATGAAAAATTTGCAAATACAGGAATAAAATGAGATTCAGGAGTTATATGAAAGGTAGAAAATCCAATTTTGTACGAGTAGTTATGCTCTTAGCAGACAGATGTTGACACAGCCGTCACTGCAGATGTTTTCCAACGTTCAAGATTTCTCGCAGCTTGGCCCCACTTAGCGAGGGACGTCTTGACAAATGATTTGATCAAGATTATTTACCATCGCGCTAGAATATTCTCCTTATTTTATGTTCATATTATTTTGTGGCTCCGTAGTGCAAGTGGCAGCGTGCCCGCCTCCTAATCAGGAGGTTCTTTGGCGGAGTGCTTGCCTTTGGAAAAGAAGATCAAACATCACATTCATAAGTAGGCGGCACACCAGTGACGCCTGGGGCTGTTTGCCCGAACTACTTCCAAATCATCCAAGGTTCTCTGTTATCGTATTATGAACAGAGCCATGGAGTGTGTCATTGATCACTCAGATGAGACACGTCGAGCGTCACCACAGGCCAGTAACCGAGCTGTAACTGGGCAGCGCGGCACTGCAGTTCTCGGACACGAGCGATTGCGATTACTGAAATGTCAGCAGGCGAGAACTGGCTAGACGACAAGGCAACCACCAAACTGTCGATTGTTAAAGCGCAAGTGTGTACATTTTTGAAGTACTGATGTCCATGGTATAAGTCAATTAAAAATGAAAACGTAAGGAGAACGGACAAGGGAGTATATGTATGTATTTTCACTGTTCACTCCACCGAAAGTATCAAATTTGTCTTTGATACCGAATACACTCAAAACACTGCCCTCAAATCGCAAAGGAGAATATTTAAGTCCATTCTACATCCATGTTGTCTTATAGTGAAAACATGTTGACAAACAGGTTTTAAATGAGAAGATTAAATTCATAAAATTATTTGTATTTGCAATGTTAGTGCTTGAACGTCGGAAGCAATTGTACGGTAGAAAGAATCTTAGAAAAATAGTGAAGATTGAAAAAACAACATTGAAAATAAAAACTAAACAATACAGTTAAATGGGAAAGTGAACGCTAATCAAACCATGTACGTTAATGAAACGTTACTATCTACGAAGGATTTGAACTCTACTATTTCGATCATAACAGAGATTCTGTATAAAAATAAACAAAGATTTTGAATCGGTGATGTCATCATTGCTCTATGAGTGCCATAACGTTAATTAAGAGTGGACTCACATGCGGTGTGACGACGTCGCGCTATCTGCACGTCATGGTGCGGAGGTCGACGGAGACGAACGTGTGTTTTGAAGCTCGTGGCTCCGCTAGTCCAACACCTATGGCACGTCGTCAAGTATCAGTCTCAAAAGAGTTCTTCCCCGAGAAAAATGTCTAATCAGGAAATATTAACAATTAGTTCGTTTATGTCGTAAGCTTACGAATCCCATTTGAGACAACAGAATAAAATGCAGGTACATTGCGTAGCGTGTTTACCCGCACGAAACTGTGGTGGACATGCAGAGGACCGCACCTCCATAATCTTGAATGATCAGTGCAGTGGTTCACAAACTTCACAACATTGCACCCTTTCGTAGATGGGGAAGCAATCAATTGAGTTAGTTTGTAATTTAAAGAAAGAAAAGATTACCTTCTCGTCAGCTCATAAAAAAGTCACATTGAATGCACATTCCAATTTGGCTTTTCAAACAGGAAGGCTACAACCATAAAATCGCAGTGCCAAATCACGATGAAGTTTCTATGTTTTTCGCAACGTGTGTCGTCATTCGGCAGGAATTGATGTTCTTTTCATTTCCTTACGAAACCAATATGCGCTGTCTTTATATACACAAACACAGGATGCTCCCTTCAATACTTTTCAACCCAATTTGATCCTTAAATTAAAAACTGTAGTTAAAAGAGCTCACATGTCCTTGTAATATGCAGCATTCCTCACCATCAGCGTTAGTGCTGTTGCTTGTTTGTCTTTCCCTTCCTAATGCTTCGATTCAGACGAAACATGGGTGAGTAAAAACGTAGGTACGCGGGAGCGAGTACATCATCACTGGGCATATAAAATTTCGTTGAACACTTTTCAAATAGCATTACGACCAAGTAGAGACGCAGTATTCTAAGAGCTAGTTGTTGAATCCTGAGCTCATATCGAAATTTTTATCATTGTAATTATCTCAGATCTTACTGAGTTACTATCTGAGCTGGCGTCACTGGTCAGACGAGAGCCAAATCGCCTCCAAAGTACAGCTTCTCGTACTCCAAGTGGGCGTTAAAAAGCTCGTTCGAAAGTGAATTTGCTGATTTGGATTATTTTTCCACAATCAACCGGTTCCTCTGCTGTGCAGGTTACCTCAGGACACGCGATTTTCTGCCATGCACTGTGGCATTTGGCGAGTAATGAAGGAATCTCAAGCGCTCGATGTCACCAAAACGGTCTAGGCCAACGTTACTCAAGTTCTCGAATTGAGCGTCTTGTTAATTTGACTGTTAGAGAGGGGGTTCTGAAGTGCTCGTTGTCGTAAAACTTACAATTCACATTTTTTAAAGTTTGTGCGATGGTGTTTCCCATTCAGTGGAATGTCTTCCGTACCTGACGCTGAGTTGAAACAGAGCCACCACACAGAACCTTGCGGTGAGAGCTTCATCTCAATTCTTTGTTCCACGCCGCGAATTGTGTTCAAATGTCGAAATATTAAAGCACAGCCACAACAGAAAAATGTTTAGACGTTCGTTTGAGCAAAGGTCACAAATAATTATTGAGCTCATTAATTATCCGTATCTAATGAAATTAAACAACTATTTTCAAGTTATAAAATTGTCTCATGAGTGGTAAATTTGTAATAGCTGTTGAATTTTTCATCTCATTATTTTTAAAGAACACTAGCGTAACGAGCCTTGGTGTTTTGACGCAAGAATGGGGGGGTACGATTATTTTTGTGGAACTGTCAATGTCCCATGAAATGTTCGGACTTAATTACTCAAAACTTTCTTATTTTCGGGCCATTTGGAGAACTTGGAGGGATAGATTTGTTCTTTCGTAAGGGCAATCGCTGGTGTCGTGAAAATATGTATTGGTGCATTCTTGTACATAATTTTAGTCTCTGTAGTTAGCCTGTAACAAGGATAACCTTCTCATCAACAAGTAAACTGTAGCTAAACATAGAGTCGACTTCGTTACTTTGGAAACTTTCATGCATTAGTTAAATAAATGATTTTGTTTACTAACAGTGAAATATTCCGACCGCACACGACGGGGTTCAGACTTCGAGAGGCAAACGCTTCTTTAACTGAGCCATTGCTGCACACAACCATGATGCGACCCATACAAGCCATTATGTTTAGAGCGTAGGTATCAATTCCAAAATACAATGCGCATCAAGGCATGTGTAACTTATTCAAAAAATCTAGGAAGTAGAAAATGAGTTCCTATTATCCCACACTTGAATGTAGCATCATTAGTCTGTATGTGCATGGAGTATCATTGAAGTGAAGTGGTCTTTTCCCCTCTACTCCAAGTTACAAAAAACAACATAGGCATCACCACTCAAAACCAGGGGAACTCAAGTGAGAGGCTCCCACGTACTCGGTATCGAGAACATGTGAAGGACGGACGGACGTCAGCGCCAGCTTGTGACGTTGGCTTGGGTGCGATCACGGACCGATGATGCACGGTACATGCCAATGGGCTGGCTAACGAGCTGAAAGCAAAACCAAGAGGAAGCATGTTCGTGCATTTGGCTTCCTTCTTCTCAAACTTTTCCGATCCGTGGTAGTCTTTATGAAGTACTGTAGTTCGAGCTGTGGTAGTCTTCATGGAGTACTGTAGTCCGAGCTGTAGTTGTCTTTATGGAGTACTGTAGTCCGAGCTGTAGTAGTCTTTATGGAGTGCTGTAGTCCGCGCTGTAGCAGTCTGAGCTGTAGTAGCCGAGCCGTTGTAGTCCGAGCTGCTGCAGTCTTTATAGAGTGCTCAAGCAGCGGCAATACACAGGGAAGTCTAATGGAGGTGAACTGAAAATATAGTTCGAAATCACTATCATTTACTTTCCTCGTTGCCACAGAAACTTACTAAGCATGCTCACTGGGCAGCCACCGATACATATATGGGAAGAAAATATGTCATACATCGTACCAAATTAAGCAAAGTTTTGCTTCTCACAAGACTCGAACAGTGGTTTCTCGAAATACTCGGGGCGTGAAGAGCAAACAGCTTCACTGACATGTATGTACTATGTTTTTTGAATTGCATTTGAACGGAAGACTTATCTATAAACCTGATCTCGGATTATCTATAAACCTGATCTCGGATAAAGAAGTTTACTTCACTGAAAACATGATTTGTTTTTAATTGACCAAAATTAATCAGTATTCTGCATGCTGTTGCACACGTTATATTAATTGGAAGCGCATTTTTGTCGAAATGCTAAAATAAAGTTTACACTTTGTGAAGGGATTTTACACAATTACCATGAACGCAAAGCTAAAGAAACTATATACTTTTGAAAAGACCCTGGACAATTCATTTAACAATATATGTTCATGACATATTAAGTGAAAAAAGAATTTTGCAACATATATCTATAAATGTGGTCACCGTAATAAAAATGCTTCGTAACGAAAAACGAATCAAAATTTCAATTTCTCATTATTTCATGAGCTAGTGAAACTGGTTAACCAACGCTCATCTCTGATATTTGGCTCAAAGTACTCACGTCATTGGCTTCTATTATTTTCGAGGGGTGTTCAGACTAAAGGACTTCTAGCAAAAAAACGACGGGTTCCAAGCTCAAGCCTAAACTACTTTATTGGGAGTCCTCACAGCATTTGTTCTCCTTAAAATGACGACGAAGACCAGAGTATAACGATTATCTACCAGCCTGGGCTGGCCTTCTAGACTTAATAAGAAGCTCCAGAGGAAACTATTGCAAGTTATCAGGCAGTTGCTATGACATAGTTGCAGATGTTCCATTCATGAAATTTATTTACCTAGCTCAAGTTACACGCCATGAAGAAGACCATTGCCTGAACAAATTATGATGGTTACAAGTTGATCATTTTTTCTAAACATTCTTGTCGCTAGGCACTGTGGCTGAGGGAGTCAGGGCAGTAGATGACGTCACCAACCACAAGCTAGCTCGGGAGTGTGATGAGTCCACCAACCGGAGCCAACATGTTTTTACATTTTTTAGGTTCGCTACAGCGCACAATAACCGAGTGCTTTTCATGCTGCATTTAACTATTATTCACGTCACAAGGCCTGCTTACCTTTGCTCTACGGGCATATCATCGGCGTCTTCATCTGACAGATCCTTAAATGTATCAACTTTATCGATAATAAACGAAATGAAGGTACACCCACAGTAGAGTGACAACAAAAGAAAGCGTGCACATGTGTTTATTTCGGTACGTAGAAACGAGGCAACTGTATGATCCGCAAGCGTTAAAAAAGTTGCTAAGAAAACAGGCGGCTTAAATTATTGGTGCTGAAATCAGGAACTATCCTTCGCACAAGTTAAGGTCAGGATTCGCTCTAGGTAAGTACGTATGTACGTTTGGACGATCAAGTTGTGTCACGCTTTCACCGCTCCCGTACTAATATTCTCGAAACATTACTAGAATTAATTCTGAACAAAAAGTGTAATTTTTAAGGAAAAATTGGGCAAATGACACACGCTTGCAGTGTTAAATTAATTGATTAGAAACGTGTACGTAACTGTGGGAAAAATAAGAGTCATCGTCAAATCTAGTACGATGGTGTGTTGTATACAGATATAGAAATATGAATGAACTTATTAGTAGGCCGACGAATACTGACAAAGGGACAGACACTCAAATTTTTTGTAGGCCATAGCTCATGAAACATAATATATGAATATGATATTAGTAAAGAGATCCATACAAGTATTTCACCGAGTAGTAAGTCTAACATACGTAAGTACTAATTAAGTAATTGGAGATGAAATTTAGCAAAACTGATGTATTAATTACTCATACGAACAAGGAACAACATTGATTATTTTAATTACCGTTATTCTGGTTTTTAATTTTTTTTCCAATGTCCGTATTGTGACAAACAAACCGACGCATTTTCTGTAGGACAAAACTAGACGTCAGAAAACAGGTTCAATTGAATCTTATTATTGTTTTGTAAGCACCAAAGATAACAAATCCGTTGTAGTTTAAACGAACCAAAACTCACATTAACATTTTCAATGTTTAACTCTTCTCCAATCAAGAGACGTTTAACTTTTTTCTCATTGTAGCCTGGTTTTTAACTATAATTTTACACTTGTATCAGGCATGTACAAAGCATACCACGATGTTTTTAGTTCATTTTTAGCTAACACGCTTATCACTTCATGCCAAACGATAAGCCAGTGAATTAAGAATCGCAACTATATAGTCTGAGTGTTTTTTTTCGTTTCTTTCTTTCTCAAAGGGACGTCTGCACTAATTCTTCTGACATGGAAACCCGACAGGTTACATACTGTATGAGACTGATTTCGGGATAAACGATTTTTCTTTCTTTCATCAACCAAAACCCGGTCCTGTTATGCGGCATTTGTCTTTTTATTCTCGTACATTTGTAATAATTCTAGTACACTGCGACGTCGGGACTTGTACCAGGCACACAATCACACGGTTTCGAACGAAGGTGGAAGTGTTTAGGTGCTTTGGCTGTGCTGGGTAGAAGGTGAAGTTACGGATCTGAGCCACAGGAAGTAAAGTGTAGTGTGTTAAATTTAGTTTTTATTGTTGGGTAAGTTCTGAGTTTGAAAGCTCTTTCATTTGTTATCAAATTAAATGTTCTCTTTGCGAATGCAATTTCTTTTGGAGGAATTTGTTTCTCCTAATAGTTCTTCGTTGCTCATATGAAATTATTTTCTCTTGGACAAATACAAAAAACTTTAAAGGGGTAACTTCAAAATAAGCAATTACTTGAAAGACTTAAATCACGCCTTCATCCTTTAAAATGATATAATCAATACAATGTAGTCCCATATATTTCAAATTAATTCTTAAAATTAAATTTCATAACATTACCATGTTCAAGGATCAATAGGATTAGCGTAATGTTAGCTAAATTTTGTACTTTGAACCATGAACGAAGCACAATGTATTTTTTTTTGCGTGAAGTCACTATGATACTCGAAGTAATATCGTGTGTTTGGGAGCTACTCGACTGAATTATAGGTATATTTGTGGCTGATCACGTTGGAAAGTTACTATGAAATATTAATGGTACTCATAAAAATACGAATCTAAATTGTCCCTTGAATTAGAACAAACAGATGAAGTACGAGTATGTACTGATGATACATTTATTCTGCCATAGTTTGAATATTATAAATTGTTTTACAATGTGAGCTAGCACAGAAAGATGAACTTCTTTCTTGATTTGCTTGATTTAGAATATGTAAAAAGTTCATAGACTTTTGATGAGTAGTTGTTGCAATGCGATCGTTTTTTAATCTAAAGTGATGATTAATTGCAATGAAGAAGAACCATTGCGTATTTAATTCATAATGTACGGAAAAATTGCTCAGAAAATAAAAACCTAGGTATAAGGTCGCGCAGATTAAATGGTGTCAGAAATATCCCCAGTTCTTATATGAACTCAAGTTATTAGTAATTGGTATACAAGCAAAAAATATGTTAATGAGCGTATGTTGAATTCAAAAATAAATTTTCTATGCAATAATTTTTGCATGGGAAAAGATAGGTTCAAGTAGTTGTGCAGTCCCACAAATACGACTTTTGAGCGAAGGAAATCAGAAAAAAGAGTGAAATGGTCAAACAAATGAAATTCACCTTGTTCCGGAACGATGGCGGTGCTAGGGTGAGACGACAACAACAATACGCTACTGCACAGCTCCCACAGATCACACGCATGAACTGAAGTATCTTCTTATGTAATTGACCTGCGTAGCTTCCTTGCACTACTGCGTCAGTGCGCTGCTGGCTTATGATCAGATGTACGACCGCGCTTTGAGCCCCGATTTGAATTTGCAATCTTGTGTAGCATCGGGGTAACTTCTGAGTAATGTTCTAATTCTTTAGTCCCAGTATACCATTTAATTGAGATTCTAGTCTCCAAGAAATCTAGTGTGGTAAAAGAGATGCAGGAATGGCTCCGGAAAAATGAGACATTATTCTCTCTCGCGGAATTGCAGCCGATAGATTAAAATAGTATCGATTAGATCTCAGTAGGGCCCATTAATTGCAAGTAATTGGTCACACTGGAGAGTGAGCTGATGGCTTTAATGCTTTGTACAAGATTTTTCAATTGGATGCCCTAGAAGTTATGGAAGTTATTGGGCGCCCAAGAAAATATGGACTAATTCAATGGACTAATGTCCGATGAAATTTTTCGCGAAATCCCTGTCTGTAATTTTAATTCATAAAGCTCTTGTGGTTATAAATGGTTTAAGATTGTTTAATTAAGAATCTTGGTCAGTATGTGCTCACATTTTGGGTAGACAATCGCTTGGAGTCTTTAGAAAATGTTGCCAAGTGTGTGTTTGGTAAAATTTATCCTATGATCTATTTTAGTGTTGGTTCAATAAATCACTAAGCACAGTTGCTTTCAATTTGACATCGTCTAGCAAATTGTTTGTCTAGGTTGTGCACTTTGAGCGGGAGGTTGTGCACTTCGAGCACGAGGTTGTGCACTTTGAGCACGAGGTTGTGCACTTCGAGCACGAGGTTGTGCACGTCGAGCACGAGGTTGTGCACTTCGAGCGCGAGGTTGTGCACTTCGAGCATGAGCGAAGGTTGTGCTTCGAGGCAAGCCTTCGAGCGAAGGCTTGCAGCCTTCGCTCCAAACCAGCGTGTAGAGAAAGATGAATCTAGAACTGAGTCGATCTCATTTTAAGGTAAGCAGAACAGAAAATGGTTGCATTTCGGAGTAAGACTGATCTTTATAGCAACATACACGTCGTAAAATAATAGTGAACGACCAATCAAAGGAAGTGAAATGGATAACAAGGAAAGCCAAACTGAGCTGCGAGAATGCTCGTACATGACGAGGGATATCAGTTATTCTCGTGCCATTTCCAGGTCAGTTTGCATTCAGCCTCATCTGGCGCGCGACTTTGGTTTACTTTCGAGAATATCGTAGTGCAGGAAAGCTTTCAGGTATTGGAGTTTAAGTTCTCAAATCCGAAGATAGATACAGATTTAACAAATGAATAATTCAATACTTCACACTTAGAGATCACAATTTGGATTTTAACTTCTCAGTCGGTTTTAGGCGACCGCAAGCGATGTGCAGAGAACGAAAGTTACGCTGATATTTGCGGTAGAGAGCACCTGCGGGCTGAACGCTATGCACTGAATGAAATGTACGAATTACTACTAGGCTCAGACAAGGAGCCTGAGTTGAAAGCTGCTAGAACACACTTGAAGCCAATGTTGGCAAAAATGAAAACAACGGACAAATCACTTTACAAATCCAATACGCTGGCTAAACCAAAAAAACCTGAGCGCTGAAGTCGCCGCTGGTTTTATCTCACGGAATGTTCACGTAAATTTACATATTAATGTACATAAACCCATTTCATTTTGCATGCATCGCTCGTATATTTAGTGTGTTACGCTCTGCAAGTGATGTCAAAAACTGGCGTTTTGTTGGATAAGATGCCGCGCCTAACGCACGCCTGCTCTTGCAGGACTCAGCGATGGCAGTGGAGCAGGTGGAGAAGGCGGCGGGTCAGGCGGTGGATATCTACAGGGACACTCCCGTGCGTTTATTGGGTGAGAAAACGTACTCCTAGCAAGCTCGTCGGTGATATAAGACCCAGCCCCAGTGAACCTTTCCTGTCATCAGAATTAATGGCCGTTAAACTGGGAATGTTCAAATAACAACTTGCTTTTGGTTTAAGATGTTCAAATAACAACTTGGTTTTGGTCTAAGATGTTCAAATAACAATTTGCTTTTGGTCTAAGATGCTCAAATTACAACTAGCTTTTGGTCTAAGATGTTTAAATAACAACTTGCTTTTGGTCTAAGATGTTCAAATAACAACTTGCTCTTGATCTAAAATCAATTTGATTCGTACTTTGGTGTCGTCGTTTTGGTCAGGTTGTGCCTCAAGAATCCTACCCTGTAATGGTGCCTTAGCAGGGTCATGAAAATCTGCTTTACATGAGCAGTCAAATTGTCAGGATGTGTTTTCACCATGTATATATACAGTGAACATATTTTTCGCTCCCAGTTGAACAGAACAAGAGTCTGAAATTCATTCCGAGAAACAAGTTATAAGATTTCCACTATTTAGCTTGAATTCTGTGCTGTTTTGCGGACATTGACACTTTGATTAATCTTATCAGCAGAGATTTGCTCAGAATGGGGTATAAAATTTGGTATGTTGTATCGACAATATTGGTAAAAACAAAATTGGCATTGTAAAACAAAAACATCCAATGAATGCTGCAATTTACAGCTCACGTTTATCCCCATTTCAGGGCAGGGTGGGTATTGCAATAAAAAATTTCTACTTAACATTCAATATTTCCTTTGCAATATATTGCAGGGTCCATCTATAACGCTCCAGCCACTATATCATATTTTTCTCATATGCATCGACTCCAGCACTATGCAATAAAGCTCCGGTCTAAATATGAATCAACGTTTTCCTCGATACACGGTAGGCTATACGAAAGCGAAGCTCTAAGCTTCTCACTCAAATTTGTGTCTAATATTTCAGAGCCTACGCCAATGCTGCTCTAAGTTACGACTCCTGTTTCTCTCAAGCACTGCGCTGGCTACGCCAATGTTACCTGTTGCGCCAATGTAACCTGTTAAGGTGCTTCACAGGCTACGCCAATGTTACCTTTCAAATACTCGGCAGGTTACACCAATGCTGCTTTAGGTTACAGCTCATATTTCTCTCTAACACTTGACAGGTTACGACTCATGTTTCTCCCTAACACTTGACAGGTTACGACTCGTGTTTCTCCCTAACACTTGATAGGTTACGACTCACGTTTCTCCCTAACATTTGACAGGTAACGACTCATGTTTCTCTCTAACACTTGACAGATTACGACTTATGTTTCTCCCTAACCCTTGACAGATTACGACTTATGTTTCTCCCTAACCCTTGACAGATTACGACTCATGTTTCTCCCTAACACTTGACAGGTTACGACTCATGTTTCTCCCTAACCCTTGACAGGTTACGCCAATGAAGTAGGAGAAGCGTTCCGCTCTCTGACGTCTGTGTGGTTCGTGCGGGCGACGTACGGCGTGGCGTCGGTGTACGTCCTCGCCGACACCAGGGACAAAGCCATCAAGATGCAGCAGGTGGGCAAAATTATATCCATCGAATTTGGGGGTGGGGACTGTATTGTACATAATGGAAAGTACTGAATTTAGAGGTATGGACTGTATTGTACTTAATGGAAGGTATCGAATTTGGGGGCTTGGACTGTATTGTACATAATGGAAGGTATTGAATTAGGGGGTGTGCACTGTATTGTACTTAATGGAAGGTATCGAATTTGGGGATGTGGACTGTATTGTGCATAATGGAAGACATCGAATTTGGGGGTGTGGACTGTATTGTGCATAATGGAACGTATCGAATTTGGGAGTGTGGACTGTATTGTGCATAATGGAAGGTATCGAATTTGGGGGTGTGGACTGCATTGTGCATAATGGGAGACATCGAATTTGGGGGTGGGGACTGTATTGTACATAATGGAAGGTTTCGAATTTGGGGGTGTGGAGTGTATTGTACCTAAGAGAAGCAATAAAATAAGGGGTATAAACTGTAACTGTGCCTAGTACAGAAAGTAACGACAAACATGACGTACTCTAGTACATGATTCACGATTAAGATTTCATGTCAATTCAAATTTTCTAATTTATCATGATTGATTTCCTATATTTATTGTGGTTGGAAGTTGTAATCAAGGTATTTTACATCTTGTCCACGCCTGGTTGGGGCAGTCTGCCGCAGTAGGAAGTGATCAATAATTTAGCAGACATTTTAGAAGTCTTTCCGTAATGTTCTAATTTTAGGTTTTTGACTGTTCAATAGACATTCTCGAGAGCTACACGTGGGCGGCGCTGCCGCAGAATGTCATCATTTAGGCATGGCTGAGTCAAATGTGTGACTCTTTAAAAGAGTGCACGTTTAAATAAGGAGCTATTGGCGATCACTGGAGTATGAGATTCAGCTCAGGGTCCTCAAAAGTTGATATGAAGAGAATACGAAGAAGAATGTGCTGACACAAATTGAAAGTGCAGTGTGATAGAAAATAAATATAGGCAATGACCATTAACAGTGACAACTAACAATTAATATTCTAATATTCAAGTCATAATGAACAATTAAAAATTCGTTTGTTCGAATAAATTTTCCACCCGTATTTTTAATTATTCATTTTAAATTTGAATCGCTTCGAATTTTTGCTCCTGTGTCATGGATTTATTACCTTATGTAAACAGACACCTATTGTATAAATTTTCTTCTAATACACAGTTCAAAAGTTAATGAAAACCTAGTATAAAAGTGTACGGATGCATTTTCCACTTCTTTGTGCACAACACAGTTATGCAAAATAATCCTGCTTTCCCAGTTGACCCGTGCCAGGATTGGCTCCTGAGCGCCCGTTCTCTCTAAATTTTCACTCGTCAGGTCCCTTCTGCGAGCACCAAAGCCGTGACCCACGCTGCTGTGGACACACTGGTGTGGCAGGCCTTCGCGTCTGTGATGGTACCCGGGTTAACCATCAACAGGGTGTGTGCGCTATCTCTCTTCACGTTGGCAAGGGTGGCCCCCAAGCTGCCCCTCAACACCCGCAAGTGGGCCACCACGGTCCTAGGTCTGTCCACCATTCCCTTCATCGTCCACCCGATCGACTCGCTCGTTCACCTCTGCATGGACAAGACGATCCGTCCGTACCTCGACCTGAAGAAGGAAGAGCAACCTAAGGAAGCGTGAAAGTTCAGCACTCTATGGTTTTGACAGGTTTCTTGCGGCCATGGTAATTTTCTGCGGGTAAAATGACCCACTGGTGAGTCGTATCCGAGGAAACGTGTTAAGTAAGAAGCGCAGTTGAGGTTATTTTGCCTCATGAGGCGTGGTTTGAGATCTAGTGATCAATTTTTTTATTTTTTGTCGAAAAGAGAGGGAGGACATGAAATTTTGTGCAATGCGTGCGCTCATTTTTGCTGCAACGTTAATGGTCAATTTATTATTGTATTTTACTATTATTGTTTTCGTGTGAAACCGATAAGTTAGAACTGTTTTGCTGAGAGATGGCATATAGGAAAATCATTGTTAGAAAATAACTTACTGATGTATTTCGGGGGAGGGGATTTTTATCCATGGTTATTGCTATTCGAAACACGACACTGTGAGCACACCACATTCAGAGTTGATTGCATCCCAGCACCTTTTTTCACGCACCAAGGCTTAAACCGACTGCCGATGGGGTCTCGCATCTCTCAATTTCGCTGTACTATTGAAATTTCCACAAAATTACGAGAGTATATCAGTATACTTACCACCAGTTACCGGCAGTTGTAAGGCTTGCGAGCGAACCTCTTCATTAGTCTGGCCTTGGGTGTACAACGACCACGGACTACCTGACTACGCTGTTTTCCACGCTCGTGCCGGAATTGACGGTGGACATAAGCAATCGTTGACCAATTTTGCATGTCATATCGACTGTAAGTTGTTACTTTCAATGGTTTTGTAGTCCAATCGTTGCACTTTCGCTGTTGGGTAAAACAAAGATATATTGTGAAAAAGTTTATAGTGCGGATTGCAGTTGAGCTGTTGTTAGAGCTCTAATGTGTAGTCCTGCACGAGACTAGGTAAAACTAAACTTCAATATTTGCTTTCAATAAATACTGTTTGCTCCTTGGCACTTTACGTTTTATTTGCTCAAGTTTAATAATAATTGTATTTTGTAAGAGATCAAACTTTGTCATTAATTTTGAAAACCTAGTATGTGATTGTAGTGTTTATTTTCTTAGCTGTGATACTGATGAGTTTGAGGTACATATATATCGTTACTTTCAGTGAAAGAGCTCTTCGCTCCTGAACAATTTTTTATGAATTAAAAGGGCTTTCAAGTGAAGTTGAAGTACGTGCTTTTTATGATTCTACTTCAATTTACTAAGATATAGAATTAGAGAATTTTAATTATAATTTTCTTGATTTGATGTTTAATGATGTGGAATTCGTGCCTTTGAACCGTTTGATTTGGATCTTCTCATTAGTGCTTCGCGTTACGTATTGTAGGTTATCGTTTTAAAATGGTGAGCCTATGTTTTGACCTCGCACCGACTGTTGTTTTTCATTTGAGTGCTTGACTTCAGGGCCTCGTTTACGGGCTGACACGCGTGGGACGTGTGAGCAATTCCGTCATCTTGAGGTTTTTGTGGGCTTCATGACAGCTCTGGATCTCAGCTAGTAGATTTTTCTTTTAGATCTGACTTGTAAACGTACCCTAGAAAGAGTTTAAATGATTTACGACCGGATTCCTGTAACTTTTTGCGAATTTATTAAATGGGCCTTAGTCAGGGAATTTCATGATCAATGTCCCTTTTCTGAGAGTTATGATTTGAGCTGGAAAAGGAGCGCGGAAGTGTGTTGTCCTCTGGAGTGTCTGGAGGACCACTTTCTGAGACATTAATATGCCTTGGTCATTGCAGAAGGCAAACCCTGAAGATCTCTGGTACTAACCTATTAGGTTTCCTCTGGGCCAGTAAGTACACCCATGAGATCTTAGGGCTGGTGGAAAATCCATGAGATCTTGGGGCAGCAACCCGTGAGATCTGAAGGCTATAGACACATCCTTGAGATCTCAGGGCAACAACCCACGCGATCTCCTCAGGGCAGTACTTCTTTAGCTGAGCGATTTTGATGTTACTCTGTTTTATGTAGGGCTCGTTATCTATCTGCATAGTTACACTGGAGATCGGTAATACATAATAAGATAGATGCATCTCACTATGGCACAGTAAGGTGCTGGAGCTACTTCTTCTAACCTATGTGAATACAACCGAGGCCTTACAATTTATGTCCTGTTTTGAAAATGTTTTATTCTGCTAGAGAGATCACCTCATACAATTTCACTACCGTGGATAAGCACTCTGAATAATATGCAACATTAAGTACTCTCTATAGTTCTTGACCTTCTCAATCTACGTGAATGTTATGTCAGCAAGTGACACGGTCTAATTTTCAGCGAAACTTGTCTTCCAGTGAAGATGAAGGTAAAAAGTAAAATATTGCAAGTACTGCGATGCATAACCGAGAGGCTTGGTCTTATTGTACCGATTTTTAAGAGGCGTTCTTATCCCTTGCCCAGTGATCAGCTTGAAAATAAATTTCTCACAACGGACGTCACATATTATTTCTCGAGTTCTCCGTCTGGATCGTATATTGAAACCTTTCCGTTTCAGGCTGCCTCCATAGCACGATTGCTCTTCCTAATGGCAGATTTTTCGTGAAATTCTTTCGAAGTTGAAAAAAAATAATTGCTTTAAGATGAAGTGATTGTTATCAATATTGCTCTACATAAGGTACTTTATTCCTTTGAAACTTTCACGTAATTGAAAAATATGAAATGTTTGCAAGCTCAAGGTTTGTTGGCCCATTGTATCAAGGACTGATGTTGAATGGCTACGCAAGTATTGCCATGCTGTGGTTTTTCTCTTTATTAATATGAAAATAAATTTCATACGACGCTACCTTCACGCGGTAAAAAGTTCAACTGATCACTAACTCTGCCTTGTGAAAAGTTTCAGGAAAATTTACGCGTCCGTTTTACATGCATGTCTCTTATACAGTGCATTTATGTTTTTTTGTTTGTATATATCGTGTAATAAAAATGTCACCAATTAACTATGTGACTGATAATTATAACCTTACGCATAACTTTACGGTGTTTTTAAAAGATATCATGTTCAGGAAGATATGATTTTTCGCCATCTTCCTTTATTTCCGCAATATCGGATCTATTGTTGTTCATTTAAACGCTTCGAGCATTCCACCTGCAAAATAAATAGATCATCATCTTGCAGAATTGCTGTACAGACAATTTATCCCCACAAAAAATAAAGATGGTGTCTTCATTTCGTCTCAGTCGTTGAAACCTCAATCACAAATACGGATAATTCTCATCTACGGTTTCATCCCATTGCGCTGCTCTGTCACGAATAGCTACATCATTTTATGGAAGATAATTTCACGGAACATTCTCACAATTTACGAACATAGACGTATCATATCTTAAATATCCTCGACTTATGTGCGACTGATGACATTCCGATGCTGAAATGGTTTTCGCTTCCCACAGTGCACCATCCAAAGGCAATATTCGTTTGCCTCAAAATATTCCGGCCTCAATAAAGAGGTGTGGACGAGGTGGCTGCGAGCCTCACCCTCTGAATTGAACAAAATTAAAAAATTAAGTAGAGGGAGTTCGGGGGAGCCAGAGATCGCGTTACATAAAATCACAGTGCCTTAATATTTTTCCAACACCAAACACTACACGCGCAGTAAAAGATTTGCTTGTACGTACGGCGTCACGGAAGAGAATTCATACTTATTGGAATGTAATACGGAGTTTTAAACACTGGATTCACCTAAGAAGCAACTTAATGACGCAGTATGGATTGATAAACTATTAACTTACTCTTAATCCATTCTAAAGTGAAGATAAGAGGAAATTCTTGCACACAAGATGGTACCCTCCAGGAGTCACAGAAATCGACGTGGGTGCCTTTAGTTCGAAGGCTAAGCGCCGTGTTGAATACATTCGGCTGATATGAACGTAATATTTCGTTCATTTAAGAAATAAGTTGGCACTTGCAGGGTTAAGCAGTAGTTATAAACTGCGTCTCCTTCAACGTCTTCATTGTTTATGTACGCTGAATTCTCCCCGTGAGGCTGCGTCTCGTACTGGAGCTGTAATATTGAGTGCAGTTACGCCCGTCGGCGGCCGCATCGCCATAGCGGCTGCACGTGAGGGTCTTCACGTACGACCATCACTGACCTCCCGCTGGCGGCTGTTGTACTCATGAGGTAAAGCTGTTATACTGCGATTTCCTGTGCAATTAACGGTAATAATGGCCAGTTGAACGTCAATGATTTATTTCGAATATGTAATTATACAGTAGTAATGAAAGGCTATCAATAACGATTGTTCAATACTTCTACACCAATAGCAAAATTTCGTTTGTGGAGTCAGAAATTGTCATTGTGACATGATGTTATCATAAACCGAAAGGAAATTTTCTAGTTTCTAGTGCTTTGATAGCTTATAAATCAAATCTTCACGGGGGCAAATTAAGTGTAAATACATAATTTTTGATCCACTTTACGTCTTTGCATTTCAAATCTAATTTACACGTCTATAAAAGTGTTGGCATTTGAAAAACTATAAATTCTAAGTTTTTTCATCCGAACATCGATTATATCTCATTTTCGTAGAACAATTGATTCAAAGTACAAAACAGGCACGAGCAATAGTAGCAATATGTATAAAACCTTGAGAAAATGGGAGATGATCAGCATAGTACAGGGTTGTGAAAGCTCGAGGGAGACAGGTGGGGATTGTCCCATAGCGAGGAAGACTTCGAGCACTTCAGGAGGTGCCCGACGCTTCCTAAAAACGTCAAAGGGAAGCATCGACATCCGGCGGACAATAGTGAGAGAAAGTTGGCGTGCAAACCACCATCAGCTTCAAAAAGATCAGAAATTGTTCAAGGAAGACTTAAACGTTCTAACTTTCAATGAATATAGAAGGCCCGAAATGAGGACCTTGGATGGGGAGTAATCAACTGCAACATCCACAATTTTCTCTACTTAGCTTAAATATGTACAAAATTATATGTTATAGTGTGGATGTTCTTAAAACTTTTCTCATTACGTTGCTCCCAAGATACTCGATCATAATGCATAAAATATGTTTGTATTAAAAAAACATGGTACTCGAACTTTCTCCTGCTTGGAATCAATTTTGAAAACTGTCCAATTTGGTCGCATACGACTCGCATATCCTCAACAAATGATAGTAAACATCTCTGAAAACAAAAGTTGTAACCCAGTTTGGCCTTCCACAGTCGTGCTTATTGTGGAGCGACGGCCAGAGTTGAGGAAATAGTATTGCTGCCCTCAGATCTCTGAATTTTCCTTTTTGGTGCAATAGTTCACAATAATATTATTATATCATTATTCAGCTGTCATCAGATACTCCACAAGCAAATGTGAGAAACTCGCAAATGGAGTTATGAGCACGCAGATTAAGATCGTGGCACCAGTTAAAGCATGCTAACGTATAACGCTGCCAACACCCTACTTTAAGTTTAAAAAAATTTGAGGCCCTAATGTATTTTTTACCTAACTTATTCAGCCGATTAAATTTTCCATCTCAGGAGTGATGGAATTAGTTCTTCAATAACAAAAGCATTTGCTTCAATCGTATTTGCGAAATACGATTTCGTATAAATGGGATACCTAGAAGTCATGGGACGTTATCTGGCTGACACGTAGCTAGAATTATAAATTTGAAAGGGCCTTCAAAAACCCATGGGTACTATTTTCTAGCTATTGCGGCGCTTGCGGTAATAGATTGCTCGAAAATGCTTGACATCTGTTGAAATAGGTACATAAGTAAGGAATATGGACTAAGACCACAGCGTACAAACCCGGGTCCGCATTCGCAACTCACTCGAGCTCGTCGCCGTGGCAGGCTCGACCACGTGATTTCCTTCATTTCTACTCCGTTTATTTCCGACGTGAGTTGATCATGATCGCTGCTGTTCATTGTGAAACTTCACCCAAGGCATGAGATCCAGTTATTTTACGGAGTCAGTTACTTCTCATTACGTTCGACAGGCCTGGCATGACAGTGCACATTGATTTGTGACTCAAAGATTACCTCTGAAGTGTTATTGACATTGTGAATCCCTGTGTTCCATGTTTCCTGCTACAGGGTCAGAACGATTGCGACTTGAAAGATAGTTAACTAGGCATTAATTTTTTGCATGATGTTCCTGCACGTGAAGTCAAAAGTCAGAATTTCAGGCTTTCAACACCTGCAGTTGCTACCTGAGCGTCGTGAGGAGTGGAGTGTAGTGCAGCGGCGCGTCGTCCGTTGCCCCAGCCTCTCGAAACTATGCGTGTGCGCGGTCCATCAGTCTGTCCGCAGGGTACAGCGGAGAGTTTAACGGTGTTCATTGCTCACATTAGCACGCTGACCGATACCTACAACTGGTGTAGCCAGAACCTTCGGGAAGGTCTCATTAATGCTATTGATATGGTGTGTCGTAAGTGATGTAGGAAGCCTCGGAAAAAATTGGACGCTCAAAGGACTCTGAGGAATTCCTTCCTACTGTTGACATCGATCTGTATCAAGTGTACAGCAATAGGATCATGGGGCTTAACAAAGAGCAGCTTCATTTCCAGCAATGGTGCAGACTGCAAGTGTGGATGCTGCAGACATGCCGCTGCCTCTGCCGTTATTTCATGCGGCAGGCACCGCTCTTGAACCTTTTATTGCTTCCGTGCCGCTCGCACAGCACGGAAAAAAGTATGCGCCGTGCAGGTCGAAGTACTTTCTTAATGAACAACATATCGCGGACATAATCTGAGAAGTAATATCTAATTCAAAGTCCACGATAAAGACGTGCGCGCTCTCTGCAAGAGAAGGTTAACTTGGGGTTTTGTTCGTATCGCTGGATGTTTTTTTTCTCAGGCTTTCAACGTGGTCATCTAACCTTGGACTGTGAAGCTTAATGAGGTGTTCCGCTGTTTGGAATTTACAAACAGAAAATATTTTCTCTTAAAGAAATATGTTGCTCTGAACAATACTTCAAATTGTGAGGATAGTAAAACCAAAGCTTTTTAACTAACAAGCTCTAAACTTTTGCGATAACGAATGTGAAAATTACTCAACCACTCTGTCAGTTTAATGATGAAGTTAATGGTAAACAACAATTCATGGGTAGCTAATATTACTTAATTTTTTTAGCATTTCGTGTTGGGAACATACACTAAACCTGAGTTACATAATTATGTTCATTCGTTAACATTTCAAGTGAATTTTACCGCATGAGTTTGTGTGTGTTACTCCTATTCAGACAGTTATTCATGATTAAAGTGCTCAAGCTTTAGAATTGTTGATTTTAAGTGTGGCGCCGTAACGGGCACCGCGAGCACGAAGTAACGAGCGCGTCGTGCTCCAATGACGTCGCCACCACCTACAATTATGAGGTCAAACCTTGTGGTCGAATCTTGGTTGTTGTTTTCTAGAATATGTGTTTAAATAGAAATTTAGCCTTGAGGTAAATTATAAGGATTAACTTATTTCAATAAGCTCTCTACCCCACTAAATAAAGTCGTTATCAGGACATATCTTTGATTGTTGTTCTTATAGTACCCAGGAAGTTTTTCATGTGATTCAAACCGTCTAACTAGTTTCAATACGCATGACATCTTAAAGTAATCGTG